>JASUUJ010000366.1:0-50394 GCA_030449895.1 Citrus mangshanensis
CTGCTCACTTCGTTCAGTTACGTATTGCTGGGTGGGCTACCTGTAGCCTTGGTGGGAGGAGCTAGCCAGGATTCGTCCGCCGGACACCGAATAGGCGAGACACCGCGGCGCCTCGACCATGTAAAAATAGGCCGTGGGAACGGCCGCCCCCAAAAATAAATCCGAAGGTCCGTCCCAAGTTCGTCCCCCTTGAATGCCAAGCAGGTGGGCTGCAAGCAGCGAGTGGGAGGGCTGGCAAGTTGATCAGCGGTTCAGATGAGGCGAGACTTGGCGAGCACCCTCGTGTACCAAAAATAGGCGTGGGCACAGCCGCCCCCAAAATAGCGGCCGAAAGGTCCCGTCTAAGAGTTCGTCCCAGCAATGCAAGCAGGTGGGCCTATAGCCTTGGGAGGGGCTGGACAGACGTCACGCCGGACTCGGAATAGGGGCGAGACCCCTTGCGGCGCCCTCCGTCCAATGCCAAAAATAAGCCCCGCACCGAAATAAGCGCCCGAAGAGTCCATCCCAAAGTTCGTCATGAAATGCCCAAAAAGCGGGTGGAGGCTATAGCCTTGGGGAGGGGCTGGCTCATTAATCCTCGGACTTCGTTAGGCGAGACACACGAGCGCCCTCACGTGTTCCAAAAAATAGAGCGCACCCAAAGTAAAGGCGCCCGGTCCGTCCCCAGTTCGTCCGCAAAAATGCCCAAAAGCGGGTGGGCTATAGCCTTGGGGGAGGGCTGGCTAGGGTCGTCCGCGGTTCCGGATTAGGCGAGACTTTGCGGCGCCCTCCGTGTTCAAAAAATAGGCAGCAGTCAAAGCCGGGCCCAAAAGTGGCGCCCAAGGTCCCGTCCCCAAGTTCGTCAACCGCAAGAATGCCCAAAAAACGGGTAGGCTATAGCCTTGGAGAGGAAGCTAGCTAGGGTGCGTCCGCCGGACTCGGTTGGGCGAGACTTTCATGACGCCCTCCGTGTGCAAAAATAGGCTGCAGGCAAAGCCGTGCCACAAAATAAGTACCAGTCCCGTCCCCAGGACCGTCCGGCCTTAAAAATCGCCCCATAAATACAGGTGGGCTATAGCAGCGGGGAGGGCTGGCCAGAGACAAATCCGCCGGACACGGAATGAGAGCAGACTTGGAGGCACCCTCCGTGTGCCAAAAATAGGCCGTGGGCACAGCCGCGCCCAAAAATAAGCGCCAGAAGAGTCCGGTCCCCAAGTTCATCCCATAAAAAGGCCCAAAGCGGGTGAGCTCATAGCCTTGGGGAGAGGCTGGCTAAGTTAAATCCGCCGGACTTGGATTGAGTGAGACTTTGCGACCGCCCCTCCGTGTTGCAAAAATAAGCCGCTGAAAATAAGCGCCAGTCCCGTCCCAAGTTAGTCGCTTGCAAAAATACCCAAAAGCAGGTGAGCTATAGCAGAGAGGAGCTGGTTAGAGTTCGTCGCGGACTCGGATTGGGGCGAGACTGCGGCGCCCTCCGTGTTCAAAAATAGGCAGCGGTGGCTTGGGCACGGAAAATAAAGCGCCCAAAGGTCCACGTCCCCAAGTTCATCCGCCGCAAAATGCCCAAAACGGGTGGGCTATAGCCTTGGTGGGTGAGGCTGTAGAATTAAATCCGCGGACTGGAATGGGGGTGAGACTTTACAAAAGAACGCCCTCCGTGTGCCAAAAATAGGCTGCGGGCAAAGCCGTACACAAAATAAGTACCAGTCCCGTCCCCAAGTTAAGTCATGCCCTTAAAATGCCCAAAATACGAACAGGCTATAGCCTTGGAGGAGGGCTGGCCAAGTTCGTCCATGACGGAATGGGAGCGAGACTTGGCGAGCACCCTCCGTGTGCCAAAAATAGGCCGTGGGCACAGCCGCGCGCCCAAAAATAAGCGCCAGTCCGGTCCCCAGAAGTTCATCCAGCAAAAAGGCCCAAAAAGCGGGTGGGCTATAGCCAGGAGGAGGGCTGGCCAAGGGTCAAATCCGCCCGGACTCGGAATGGGGCGGGACTTTGCGGCGCCTCCGTGTGCCAAAAATAGGCGCGGCCACCTTGGCCTTAAAATAAGCACCAGAGGTCCCGATCCCCAGGTCCGTCATACAAAAATGCAAAAAAGCAGGTGGGCTATAGCCTTGGGGAGGGCTGAGGCAGGATTCGTCCGCGGACTCGGAATGGGAGCGAAGAGACATGGCGCCCTCCGTCTATTAATCAAAAATAGGCCTTGGGCTTTGCTTGTTTTTAAAATAAACGCCAGTCCCGTCTAGACCGTCCCCATAAAAATGCCCAAAAAGCGGGTGGGCTATGGCCTTGAGTGGGAGGGCTGGCCAAGTTAAATCCGCGGACTCGGAATGGGGCGAGACAGCGAGTGCCCGCGTTGTGTGAAAAATGAGCCCTTGGGCACAGCAGCGATAAAAAATAACCACCCGATAGTCCCGTCCCCAAGACCGTCCGCCCTTAAAAATACCCAAAAAAGCAGGTGAGCTGCGGCCTTGGTAGAAGGAGCTAGCCAGAGATTAAGTCCGGCCAGTTCCGGAATGGGCGAGACTTAGCGGCGCCCTCCGTGTATAAAATAGGCTGTGGGCACAGCCGCCCCCAAAAATAGCGCCCGAAGGTCCCGTCCCAAGTTCGTCCGCCGCAAAATGCCCCGAAAAAGCGGGTGGGCTATAGCCTTGGGGGGCTGGGCAGGATTCGTCCGCCGGACTCGGAATGGGGCCGAGACTTGGCGGCGCCCTCCGTGTGCAAAAATAGGCATGAACACAGCGCGCCCAAAAATGCGCCCGAAGGTCCCGTCCCCAAGTTCGTCCATACATAAGAAATGCCCCAAAAAGCAGGTGGGCCCTATAGCCTTGGGAGGAGCTGGCTAGAGATAAATCCGCCGGACTCGGAATGGGGCAAGACTTGGCGGCGCCCTCCGTGTGTCAAAAATAGGCGTGAGCACAGCCGTACCTATAAAAATAGCGCCCAAAGTCCCGTCCCAAGTGCGTCCCATAAAAATGCCCAAAAGCCCAGGTGGGCTATAGCCTTAGTGGGAGGGGCTGGCCATTAAATCCCGCGGACTGGAATCGGCGAGACTTGGCGCGCCCTCCGTGTGACATAAATAGGCCGTGGAACCCAGCCCGCCCCCAAAAATAGCGTGAAGGTCCGTCCCCAAGTTCGTCCCCCGCAAAAATGCCCAAGCGGGTGGGCTATAGCCTTAGTGGGAGGAGCATGAGATCGTCCGCCGGACTCGGAATGGGGCGAGACTTGTGACACCCTCCATGTGCAAAAATAGGCCGTGAGGCACAGCGCTAAAAATAAGGCGCCCTGAGTCCAATCCCCAAGATTCGTCGCCACCAAAAATGCCAGGTGGGCTATAGCCTTGGGAGGGGCTGGCCAAGTTCATCCGCGGACTCGGGGTCGGTAGACTTTGCGGCGCTCTCCGTGTGCCAAAAGGCCGTGACTTCACAGCCTCGCCCAAAAATAAGTGCCGAAGGTCCCGTCCCCAAGTTCGTCCGCTGCAAAAATGCCCAAAAAAGGGTTGGCGATAGCCTTGGGGGGAGGCTGGCCAGGATTAAATCCGCCGGACTCGGAATGGGCGAGACTTGGCGGCGCCCTCCGTGGGCAAAAAATGAGCCACGGGCACAGCTGCACCCAAAATAAGCTCCCGAAGTCCACGTCCTTAAGTTCGTCCGCCGCATAAATGCAGCGGGTGGGCTATAGCCTTGGGGAGAGGCTGTGAGACCAAATCCGCCCGGACTCCGGAATGGGCGAGACTTAGCGGCCCCTCCGTGTGCCAAAAAAATGAGGCCCAGGCTGCACAGCAGCAATAATAATAAGCGCTCGAGGTCCCGTCCCCAAGTTAAATCGTCCGCCGCATACAAAAGCCCCAAAAGCGGGTGAGCTATGCCAGCAGGGGGCGCTGGCCAAGTTAAATCGTCCCGGACTCGGAATCGGGCGAGACTTTGCGAGCGCCCTCAGAGTGTGCAAAAATAGGCGTGGGCACAGCCGTGCCCAAAATAGCGCCAGGGTCGAGTCCCGTCCCAAGTTCGTCGCGCAAAATGCCCAAAAGCGGGTGGGCTATAGCCTTGGAGTGAGGGCTGGCCAAGTTCAAATCCCGCCGGACTCGGAATGGGAGTGAGACTTTGGGAGCGCACTCCGTGTGCGCAAAAATAGGCCACAGGCACAGCCCAGCCTTAAAAATAAGCACCCGAAGGTCCACGTCCCCAAGTTCCGCCGCAAAAATGCCCAAGCGGGTGGGCTATAGCCTTGGGGGAGGAGGCTGGCTAAGTTCGTCCCGCGGACTCGGAATGGGCGAGACTTGGTGAACGCCCTCCGTGTGCCAAAACTAGGCAGCGGGCACATCCGCGCCCAAAAATAAGTGCCCAAAGGTCCGTCCCAAAGTTCGTCTCATGAATAAAAAAGCGGGTGGGCTATAGCCTTGGGGAGGGTTGTGAGATTCGTCCGCCCGGACTCGGAATGGGGCGAGACTTTTTGAGGTGCCCTCCGTGTACCAAAAATGCCCAGCTTGAGCACAGCGCCCAAAAATAAAGCCCGAATATCCGTCCCCAAGTTAAATCCGCAAAAGCCCAAAACCAGCGGGTGGGCTATAGCGCCGGGAGAGGGCAGGCCAAGTTCGTCAGGACTCGGAGATGAGCAAGACACTTTTCGAGTGCCCTCCGTGTACAAAAATAGTCCTTGGGCACAGCCATGCCCTAAAATAAGCGCCCGAAGTCCACGTCCCCAGTTAAATCCGCGGACTCGGAATGAGGCGAGACTTTCTGGCGCCCTCCGTGTGCAAAAAAATAAGCAGCGGGCACAGCGCGCGCCCAAAATAAGTGCCCGAGGTCCCGTCCCCAAGTTTGTCCGCTTGAAAAATGGCCAAAAGCGGGTGGGCTATTGCCTTAGCAGGAGGGGCTGGCCAAGTTCGCCCGCGGACTCGGAATGGGGCGAGACTTGGCGAAAACGCCCTCCGTGTGTGGGCCAAAATTAGACGCGGCACAGCCGCGCCCAAAAATAAGCATCAAGGTCCCGTCCCCAAGTTCGTCCCGCCCCGCGAAAATGCCCAAAAGCGGGTGGGCTATAGCCTTGTAGGGGAGGGTTGGCCAAGTTCGTCCGCGGACTCGGAATGGGGCGAGACTGCGGCGCCCTCCGTGTGCAAAAAAAATAGGGCAGAGCACAGCCACGCCCAAAATAGGTGCCGAAGGTCCCGTCCCCAAGTTCTTCGCCCGTAAAATGCCCAAAAGCTTGGGTGGGCTGTAGGGGGAGGGTTGGCCAGGATTCATCCGCGGACTCGGAATGGGGCGAGACTTTTCGGCGCCCTCTGTGTGCCAAAAATAGGCTGTGGGCACAGCCGCGCCCAAAAATAAATGCCCAAAGGTCCCGTCCCCAAGTTCGTCCGCACGCAAAATGCCCAAAGCGGGTGGGCTATAGCCTTGGGAGAGGGCTGGCAGCGAGGTCAAATCCGCGGACTCGGAATGCGGCGAGACTTCACGGCGCCCTCCGTGTGCAAAAATAGGCTGCAGGCACAGCCGCGCAAAAGTTAGCGCCCGAAGGTCCCATCCCCAAGTTAAGTCGTCAAAAATGCCCAAAAAACGGTTGGGCTATTGCCTTGGGGGAGGGCTCGGTCCGCCCGAACTCGGAATGGGGCAAGACTATGCAAGAGCCCTCCGTGTGCCAAAAATAGACCGCAGGCATGAAACAGCTTTGTACGTGCCAAAAATAAGCGCCAGAAGGTCCTGTCCGCATAAGTTAAATCCGCCGTAAAAATGCCCCAGTGGTTTGGGCTATAGCCTTGGGGAGGCTGGCCAACCGTCCCCGGGACTCGGGATGGGCTAGACTTTGCGAACACCTCAGTGTGCCAAAAATAGGCCCACGGGAACAGCCGCCCAAAAATAAGCACCGAAGAGTCACGTCCTCAAGTTAAGTCCGCCTTGCAAAAAATGCCCCAGCGGGTGGGCTATAGCCTTGGGGAGAGGCTGGCCAAATTCGTCCGCGGACTCGGAATGGGGCGAGACTTTGCTGAGTGCTCTCCGTGTGCCAAAATAGGCTGCGGGCAAGCCGCACCCAAAATAAGCCCCAAAGGTCCCGTCCCCAAGTTCGTCCGCCGCAAAATCCCCAAAAAAGCGGTTTGGGCTATAGCCTTGGGGGAGGGCGGCCAGCTTCATCCATGCGAACTCGGAATGGGGCGAGACATTGCGAGAGCCCTCCGTGTACCAAAAATGAACCACGGGCACAGCCGTGCCAAAAAATAATAAGCGCCGAGTCCTGTCCCCAAAGTTCGTCCGCAAAATGCCACCATGGGTGGGCTGTAGCCTTGGGGAGGCTGGCAAACCAAATCCGCCCGGACTCGGAATGGGCGAGACTTTCGAGGCGCCCTCCGTGTGTACCAGAAATAGAGCGCGGGCACAGCGCAAAAATAACCCCGAAGGTCCCGTCCCGTTAAATCCGTCCATAAAAATGCCCAGCGGGTGGGCTATAGCCTTGGGGAGGGCTGGCCAACCGTCCGCCCGGACTCGGAATGGCGAGACTTTGCGACCGCCCTCCGTGTGCGAAAATAGGCCGTGGGCACAGCTGCACCCAAAATAAGCCTCTGAAGGTCCCGTCCCCCAAGTTCATCCGTGAAATCCCAGCAGTTTGGGCTATAGCCTTGGGGAGGGGCTGGCCAACTTCATCCGCCTTGAATTTCTGGAATGGGGCGAGACTTTGCGAGAGCCCTCCGTGTGCCAAAAATAGACCCCGAGGCACAGCCCGCAAAAATAGCGCCGAAGGTCCTGTCCCCAAGATTCGTCCGCCCATAAAATGCCCGGAAAGCGGGTGGGCTGTAGCCCTCGGGGGAGGAGGGCTGGCCAAGTTCTGGCGCCGGACTCGGAATGGGGCGAGGCGTGGCGCGCCCTCAGCGTTCCAAAAATAGGCCACAGGGCAAGCTGCGCCCAAAAATAGCGCCGAAGGTCCCGTCCCCAAGTTCGTCCGCCGCAAATGCAAGCGGGTGGGCTATAGCCTTGAGGAGGGCTGGCCAAGAAAATCCCGGACTCGGAATGGGGCGAGACTTGGGAGCACCTCCGTGTGTGCCAAAAATAGGCCGTGACCACAGCCTCGCCCAAAATTAGTGCCCGAAGGGTCCGTCCCAAGGTTAAATCCGCCGCAAAAATGCCCCGAAAAGCGGGTGGGCTATGGCAGCTTGAGAGGAGCTGGCCAAGAAATCCGCGGACTCGGAATGGGCGAGACTGCGTCGCCCTCCGTGTGTGCCAAAAATAGGCCGTGACCACAGCTCGCCCAAAAATAAGTGCCCGAAGGACCCGTCCCAAGTTCGTCAGCGGCGAAAAATGCCCAAAAAGCGGGTGGGCTATGCCTTGGGGGAGGGGCTGGCTAAGGATTAAATCGCCGGACTTGGATTGAGGCGAGACTATCAGCGCCCTCCATGTTCAAAAAATAGACGCGAGGCAAAGCCGCCCAAAAATAAGCACCGAAGGTCCATCGTCCCCAAGTTCGTCCGCTGCAAAAATGCCCAAAAGCGGTTTGGGCTATGGCCTTGAGGGGAGGCTGCGTAAATCGTCCCGGACTCGGAATGGGCGAGACTTTACGGCGCCCTCCGTGTGCCAAAAATAGGCTGCGGTCACAGCCGAGGCCCAAAAATAAGCGCCCGAAGAGTCCCATCCCCAAGTTCGATCCGCCGCAAAATGCCCAAAAAAGCGGTTTGGGCTATAGCCTTGGGGAGGGGCTGGCCAACTCGTCCGCCGGACACGGAATGGGGCTAGACTGCGGCGCCCTCAGTGTGCCAAAAAAATTGACGCAGGGAACAGCCACGCCCAAAAATAAGCACCCGAAGGTCCCGTCCTCAAGTTCGTCCGCCGCAAAAATGCCCAAAAGCGGGTGGGCTATAGCCTTGGGGGAGGAGCTGGCCAAATCGTCCGCCGGACTTGGAATGGGGCGAGACTGCAGCGCTCTCGTGTACCAAAAATAGGCCGCAGGCACAGCGTACCAAAAATAAGCCCCCAGAGGTCCCGTCCCCAAGTTCGTCTGCCGCAAAAATCCCAACGGTTGGGCTATAGCCTTGGGGGAGGGCTGGCCATTCATGAACTCGGAATGGGGCGAGACTTTAAGAGCCCTCCGTGTGCAAAAATAGACCCATGAGCACAGCAGCGCCAAATAATAGCGCCGAAGGTCCTGTCCCCAGGTTTGTCCGCCGCAAAAATGCCCAAGCGGGTGGGCTGTAGCCTTGGGGAGGGCTGGCCAACCGCAAATCCGCGGACTCGGAATGGGGCGAGACTTTGCGGCGCCCTCCATGCAATACCAGAAATAGGCCGCAGGCACAGCCGCGCCCAAAAATAACCCCCGAAGGTCCCGTCCCCAAGTTAAATCGTCCGCCGCAAAAATGCCCAAAAAGCAGGGTGGGCTGTAGCCTTGGGAGGGCTGCCCACTTCCGCCGGACTCGGAATGAGGCGAGACTTTGCGCGCCCTCGTGTGTCAAAAATAGACCGCGGGCACAGCCGTGCCTAAAAATAAAGCGCCCAAGGTCCCGTCCCCAAGTTCGTCCCCACTTAAAAATGCCCAAACGGGTGGGCTATAGCCTTGAGTGGGAGGGCTGGCCAGATAAATCCCGCGGACTCAGGAATGAGGCGAGACTTGCAGCGGCGCCCTCCGTGTGCAAAAATAGAGCCGTGGGAACAGCCGCCCCCAAAATAATGCGTCCGAAGGTCCGTCCCCAAGCGTCCCCAAAAATGCCCAAAAAAAGCGGGTGGGCTATAGCCTTGAGTGGGAGGGGGCTGGCCAAGTTCCGCCGGACTCGGAATGGCGGCGAGACTTGGCGAGCACCCTCCGTGTGCCAAAAATAGGCCGTGGGCACAGCCGCCCCCAAAAATAGCGCCCGAAGGTCCCGTCCCCAAGTTCGTCCGCCGCAAAAATGCCCAGCAGGGTGGGCTATAGCCTTGGCAGGGAGGGCTGGGGTTCATCCGCCGGACTCGGGTGGGCGAGACTTTGCGGCGCTCTCCGTGTGCCAAAAAAGGCCGTGACCACAGCCTCGCCCAAAAATAAGTGCCCGAAGGTCCCGTCCCCAAGTTCGCTGCAAAAATGCCCAAAAAAGGGGTGGGCTATAGCCTTAGGGAGAGGCTGGCCAAGTTAAATCCGCGGACTCGGAATGGGCGAGACTTGGCGCGCCCTCCGTGGGCAAAAATAGGCACGGGCACAGCTGCACCAAAAATAAGCTCCGAAGGTCCCGTCCTTAAGTTCGTCCGCATAAATGCCCAAGCGGGTGGGCTATAGCCTTGGGGAGGGCTGGCCAAGTTAAATCCCGCCGGACTCGGGAATGGAGCGAGACTTAGCGGCGCCCTCCGTGTGCCAAAATGAGGCAGCTTGAGCACAGCCGCGCCCAATAATAAAAGCGCTCGAAAGGTCCCGTCCCCAAGTTCGTCCGCCCAAGCCCAAAAAGCAGGTGGGCTATAGCCTTGGGGGAGGCGCTGGCCAAGTTCGTCCGCGGACTCGGAATCGGGCGAGACTGCGACGCCCTCCGTGTGCCAAAAATAGGCCGTGGGCACAGCCGTGCCCAAAAATAGCGCCAGAAGGTCCGTCCCCAAGTTCGTCCGCCCCGCAAAAATGCCCCAAAAAAGCGGGTGGGCTATAGCCTTGGGGTGAGGGCTGGCCAAGTTAAATCCGCCGGACTCGGAATGGGAGTGAGACTTTGGGAGCGCACTCCGTGTGCCAAAAATAGCCCACGGGGACCGCCGCGCCCAAAAATAAGCACCCGAAGGTCCCGTCCCCAAGTTCGTCCCCAAAAAATGCCCAAAAAAGCGGGTGGGCTATAGCCTTCGGGGAGGGCTGAGCTAAGTTAAATCCGCTGGACTCGGAATGAGGGCGAGACTTGGTGAACGCCCTCGTGTGTGCCAAAACTAGACCGCAGGCACATCCGCGCCCAAAAATAAGTGCCCAAAGGTCCCGTCCCCAAGTTCGTCTCCGCATAAAAATGCCCAAAAGCGGGTGGGCTATAGCCTTGGGGAGGGTTGAGATTCGTCGCGGACTCGGAATGGGGCGAGACTTTTTGAGTGCCCTCCGTGTACCAAAAATAGGCTGCTGGCACAGCGCCACCAAAAATAAGCGCCCGAATATCCCGTCCCAAGTTCGTCCGCCGCAAAATGCCCAAAAGCGGGTGGGCTATAGCCTTGGGAGAGGGCAGGCCAAGTTCGTCCTACGGACTCGGAATGGGGCAAGACTTTTGAGTGCCCTCCGTGTACAAAAATAGTCCATGGCACAGCCGCGCCTAAAAATAAGCGCCCGAAGGTCCCGTCCCCAAGTTCGTCCGCCGGACTCGGAATGGGGCGAGACTTTGCGAGCGCCCTCCGTGTGCCAAAAATAAGCCGCGGGCACAGCCGCGCCCAAAAATAAGTGCCCGAAGGTCCCGTCCCCAAGTTTGTCCGCCGAAAAAATGGCCAAAAAACGGGTGGGCTATTGCCTTGGGGGGAGGGGCTGGCCAAGTTCGCCCGCCGGACTCGGAATGGGGCGAGACTTGGCGAACGCCCTCCGTGTGCCAAAATTAGGCCGCGGGCACAGCCGCGCCCAAAAATAAGCATCCAAAGGTCCCGTCCCCAAGTTCGTCCGCCGCAAAAATGCCCAAAAAACGGGTGGGCTATAGCCTTGGGGGGAGGGGTTGGCCAAGTTCGTCCGCCGGACTCGGAATGGGGCGAGACTTTGCGAGCGCCCTCCGTGTGCAAAAAATAGGACGCGGGCACAGCCACGCCCAAAAATAGGTGCCCGAAGGTCCCGTCCCCAAGTTCTTCCGCCGTAAAAATGCCCAAAAAACGGGTGGGCTGTAGCCTTGGGGGGAGGGGTTGGCCAAGTTCATCCGCCGGACTCGGAATGGGGCGAGACTTTTCGAGCGCCCTCTGTGTGCCAAAAATAGGCTGTGGACACAGCCGCGCCCAAAAATAAATGCCCAAAGGTCCCGTCCCCAAGTTCGTCCGCCGCAAAAATGCCCAAAAAACGGGTGGGCTATAGCCTTGGGAGGAGGGGCTGGCCAAGTTCGTCCGCCGGACTCGGAATGCGGCGAGACTTCACGAGCGCCCTCCGTGTGCCAAAAATAGGCTGCGGGCACAGCCGCGCCCAAAAATTAGCGCCCGAAGGTCCCATCCCCAAGTTCGTCCGCCGCAAAAATGCCCAAAAAACGGTTGGGCTATTGCCTTGGGGGGAGGGGCTGGCCAAATTCGTCCGCCGAACTCGGAATGGGGCAAGACTATGCAAGAGCCCTCCGTGTGCCAAAAATAGACCGCAGGCACAGCCGTGCCAAAAAATAAGCACCCGAAGGTCCTGTCCGCAAGTTCGTCCGCCGTAAAAATGCCCAAAAAATGGTTGGGCTATAGCCTTGGGGGGAGGGGCTGGCCAACTTCGTCCGCCGGACTCGGAATGGGGCTAGACTTTGCGAACACCCTCAGTGTGCCAAAAATAGGCCACGGGAACAGCCGCGCCCAAAAATAAGCACCCGAAGGTCACGTCCTCAAGTTCGTCCGCCGCAAAAATGCCCAAAAAACGGGTGGGCTATAGCCTTGGGGGGAGGGGCTGGCCAAATTCGTCCGCGGACTCGGAATGGGGCGAGACTTTGCGAGTGCTCTCCGTGTGCCAAAAATAGGCTGCGGGCAGGCCGCACCCAAAAATAAGCCCCCAAAGGTCCCGTCCCCAAGTTCGTCCGCCGCAAAAATCCCCAAAAAACGGTTGGGCTATAGCCTTGGGGGGAGGGGCCGGCCAACTTCATCCGCCGAACTCGGAATGGGGCGAGACATTGCGAGAGCCCTCCGTGTGCCAAAAATAGACCACGGGCACAGCCGTGCCAAATAATAAGCGCCCGAAGGTCCTGTCCCCAAGTTCGTCCGCCGCAAAAATGCCCAAAAAACGGGTGGGCTGTAGCCTTGGGGGGAGGGGCTGGCCAACTTCGTCCGCCGGACTCGGAATGGGGCGAGACTTTCCGAGCGCCCTCCGTGTGCCAGAAATAGGCCGCGGGCACAGCCGCGCCCAAAAATAACCCGAAGGTCCCGTCCCCCCAGTTAAATCCGCCGCCAAAAATGCCCAAAAACGGGTGGGCTATAGCCTTGGGGGAGGCTGGCCAACTCGTCCGCGGACTCGGAATGGGGCGAGACTTTGCGACCGCCTCCGTGTGCGAAGAATAGGCCGTGGGCACAGCTGCACCCAAAAATAAGCCTACGAAGGTCCCGTCCCCAAGTTCATCCGCCGCAAAATCCCCAAAACGGTTGGGCTATAGCCTTGGGGAGGGGCTGGCCAACTTCATCCGCCGAACTCGGAATGGGGCGAGACTTTGCGAGAGCCCTCCGTGTGCCAAAAATAGACCATGGGCACAGCCCCAAAAATAAGCGCCCGAGGTCCTGTCCCCAAGTTCGTCCGCCGCAAAAATGCCCAGAAACGGGTGGGCTATAGCCCTCAGGGAGGGCTGGCCAAGTTCGTCCGCCGGACTCGGAATGGGACGAGGCGTGGCGAGCGCCTCCGCGCGTTCCAAAATAGGCCACGGGCAAAGCTGCGCCCAAAAATAAGCGCCCGAAGGTCCCGTCCCCAAGTTCGTCCGCCGCAAAATGCCCAAAACGGGTGGGCTATAGCCTTGAGGGGAGGGGCTGGCCAAGTTCGTCCGCCAGACTCGGAATGGGGCGAGACTTGGGGAGCACCCTCCGTGTGCCAAAAATAGGCCGTGACCACAGCCTCGCCCAAAAATTAGTGCCCGAAGGTCCCGTCCCCAAGTTCGTCCGCCGCAAAAATGCCCAAAAAACGGGTGGGCTATAGCCTTGAGGGGAGGGGCTGGCCAAGTTCGTCCGCCGGACTCGGAATGGGGCGAGACTTTGCGTGCGCCCTCCGTGTGCCAAAAATAGGCCGTGACCACAGCCTCGCCCAAAAATAAGTGCCCGAAGGACCCGTCCCCAAGTTCGTCCGCGGCAAAAATGCCCAAAAAACGGGTGGGCTATAGCCTTGGGGGGAGGGGCTGGCTAAGTTCGTCCGCCGGACTTGGATTGGGGCGAGACTATACGAGCGCCCTCCATGTTCCAAAAATAGGCCGCGGGCAAAGCCGCGCCCAAAAATAAGCACCCGAAGGTCCCGTCCCCAAGTTCGTCCGCTGCAAAAATGCCCAAAAAACGGTTGGGCTATGGCCTTGGGGGGAGGGGCTGGCCAAGTTCGTCCGCCGGACTCGGAATGGGGCGAGACTTTACGAGCGCCCTCCGTGTGCCAAAAATAGGCTGCGGTCACAGCCGAGCCCAAAAATAAGCGCCCGAAGGTCCCATCCCCAAGTTCGTCCGCCGCAAAAATGCCCAAAAAACGGTTGGGCTATAGCCTTGGGGGGAGGGGCTGGCCAACTTCGTCCGCCGGACACGGAATGGGGCTAGACTTTGCGAGCGCCCTCAGTGTGCCAAAAATTGGCCGCGGGAACAGCCACGCCCAAAAATAAGCACCCGAAGGTCCCGTCCTCAAGTTCGTCCGCCGCAAAAATGCCCAAAAAACGGGTGGGCTATAGCCTTGGGGAGGGCTGGCCAAATTCGCCGGACTTGGAATGGGGCGAGACTTTGCGAGCGCTCTCCGTGTGCCAAAAATAGGCAGCGGGCACAGCCGTACCAAAAATAATCCCCCGCAGGTACCGTCCCCAAGTTCGTCTGCAAAATCCCCAAAAACGGTTGGGCTATAGCCTTGGGGGAGGGCTGGCCAACTTCATCCGCCGAACTCGGAATGGGGCGAGACTTTGCGAGAGCCTCCGTGTGCCAAAATAGACCATGGGCACAGCCGCGCCAAATAATAAGCGCCCAAGGTCCTGTCCCCAGGTTTGTCCGCAAAAATGCCCAAAAACGCGGGTGAGCCTTGGGGGAGGGGCTGGCCAACTCCGGTCCGGACTCGGAATGGGGCGAGACTTGCAGCGCCCTCCGTGTGCCAGAAATAGGCCGCGGCACAGCCGCGCCAAAAATAACCCCAAGGTCCCGTCCCCAAGTTCGTCCGCCGCAAAAATGCCCAAAAACGGGTGGGCTGTAGCCTTGGGGAGGGGCCCACTTCGTCCGCTGACTCGGAATGGGGCGAGACTTGCGAGCGCCTCCGTGTGCAAGAAATAGGCAGGCACAGCCGCGCCCAAAAATAAGCCACCGAAGGTCCCGTCCCCCAGTTCGTCCGCCGCAAAATGCCCAAAAATGGATGGGCTATAGTCTTGGGGGAGGGCCTGCCAACTCGTCCGCCACTCTCAGAATGGGGCGAGACTTGCGAGCGCTCTCTGTGTGCCAAAAATAGGCCGGGACACAGCCGCACCCAAAAATAAGCCCCCAAAGGTCCCGTCCCCAAGTTCGTCCGCGCAAAAATGCCCAAAAACGGGTGGGCTCACAGTCTTGGGGGAGGGGCCAGCCAACTCGTCCGCCACTCTGGAATGGGGCGAGACTTTGCGAGCGCTCTCCGTGTGCCAAAAATAGACGCGGGCACAGTCGTACCCAAAAATAAGCCCCGAAGGTCCCGTCCCCCAAGTTCGTCCGCAAAAATGCCCAAAAAGCGGGTGGGCTATAGTCTTGGGGGAGGGGCCTGCCAACTTCTGTTCGCCACTCTCGGAATGGGGCGACACTTTGCGAGCGCTGTCCGTGTGCCAAAAATAGGCGCGGCACAGTCGCACCAAAAATAAGCCCCGAAGGTCCCGTCCCCAACCGTCCGCAAAATGCCCAAAAACGAGTGGGCGATAGACTTGGGGAGGGCTGGCCAACTTCGTCCGCCGGACTCGGAATGGGGCGAGACTTACGACCACCCTCCGTGTGCTAGGCTGCGGGCACAGCCGCACCCAAAAATAAGCCCCCGAAGGTCCCGCCCCAAGCTCGTCCGCCGCAAAAATGCCCAAAAACGGGTGGGCTATAGCCTTGGGGAGGGGCTGGCCAACTTCGTCCGCGGACTCGGAATCGAGACGAGACTTTGCGAGCGCCTCCGTCTGCCAAAAATGGCCGCGCACAACCGCGCCCAAAAATAAGCCCCGAAGGTCCCGTCCCCAAGTTCCCGCCGCAAAAATGCCCAAAAACGGGTGGGCTGTAGCCTTGGGGAGGGGCTTGCCAAGATTCGTCCGCCGGACTCGGAATGGGGCGAGACTTTTCGAGCGCCTCCGTGAAAAATAGGCTGCGACACAGCCGCACCCAAAAATAAATGCCCAAAGGTCCCGTCCCCAAGTTCGTCCAAAAAAATGCCCAAAAACGGGTGGGCTATAGCCTTGGGGGAGGGGCTGGCCAAGATGGTCCGCGGACTCGGAATGCGGCGAGACTTTACGAGCGCCCTCCGTGTGCGAAAATAGGCTGCGGGCACAGCCGCGCCCAAAACTAAGCCCAGAAGGTCCCGTCCCCAAGTTCGTCCGCCGCAAAAATGCCCAAAAACGGGTAGGCTATAGCCTTGGGGGAGGGGCCTATCAACCTGTCCGCCGGACTCGGAATGGGGCGAAACTTTGCAGCGCTCTCCGTGTGCCAAAATAGGCCGCGGCACAGCCGCACCCAAAAATAAGCCCCGAAGGTTCCGTCCCAAGATCGTCCACCGCAAAAATGCCCAAAACGGGTGGGCTATAGCCTTGGGGGAGGGGCTGGCCAACTCGTCCGCCGGACTCGGAATGGGGCGAGACTTACAGCGCCCTCCGTGTACCAAAAATAGGCCGCGGGCAAAGCTGCGCCCAAAAATAAGCCCCCGAAGGACCCGTCCACAACTTCGTCCGCCGCAAAAATGCCCAAAAAACGGGTGGGCTATAGCCTTGGGGAGGGGGCTGGCCGCCGGCCTCGGAATATGGCGAGGCAATGTGAGCGCCCTCCGTGTGCCAAAAAAAACGGGTAGCCTGGGCCCAGCACAGCCGCGCCCAGCCGCCCAAAATAAGCCCCGAAGGTCCCGTCCCCCAAGTTCGTCCGCCGCAAAAATTCCCAAAAAACGGGTGGGCTATAGCCTTGGGGGGAGGGGCTGGCCAACTTCGTCCGCCGGACTCGGAATGGGGCGAGACATTGCGAGCACCCTAAGTGTGCAAAAAATAGGCCGCGGGCACAGAAGCGCCCAAAAATAAGCCCCCGGAGGTCCCGTCCCCAAGTTCGTCCGCCGCAAAAATGCCCAAAAAACGGGTGGGCCATAGCCTTGGGGGTAGGGGCTGGCCCACTTCGTCCGCCGGACTCGGAATGGGGCGAGACTTTGCGAGCGCCCTTTGTGTACTAAAAATAGGCCGCGGGCACAGTCGTGCCCAAAACTAAGCTCCCGAAGGTCCCGTCCCGAAGTTCGCCCACCGCAAAAATGTCCAAAAAACGGGTGGGCTATAGCCTTGGGGGGAGGGGCTGGCCAACTTCATCCGCCGGTCTCGGAATGGGGCGAGACTTTGCGAGCGCCCTTTTTGTGCTAAAAATAGGCCGCGGGCACAGTCGCGAACAAAACTAAGCCCCCGAAGGTCCCGTCCCGAAGTTCGTCCGCCGCAAAAATGCCCAAAAAACGGGTGGGCTATAGCCTTGGGGGGAGGGGCTGACCAACTTCGTCCGCCGGACTCGGAATGGGGCGAGACTTTACGAGCGCCCTCCGTGTGCCAAAAATAGGTTGCGGACACAGCCGCGCCCAAAAATAAGCCCCCGAAGGTCCCGTCACCAGGTTCGTCCGCCGAAAAAATGCCCAAAAAACGGGTGGGCTATAGCCTTGGGGGGACGGGCTGGCCAACTTCGTCCGCCGGACTCGGAATGGGGCGAGACTTTGTGAACGCCATCCGTGAGCCAAAAATATGCCGCGGGCACAGCCGCGTCCAAAAATAAGCCCCCGAGGGTCCCATCCCCAAGATCGTCCGCTGCAAAAATGCCCAAAAGTCGGGTGGGCTATAGCCTTGGGGGGAGGGGCTGGCCAACTTCGTCCGCCGGACTCGGACTGGGGTGAGACTTTGCAGCGCCTCCGTGTGCCAAAAATAGGCAGGGCACAACCGCGCCCAAAATTAAGCACCCGAAGTTCCCGTCCCCAAGTTCGTCCGCCGCAAAAATGCCCAAAAAACGGGTGGGCTATAGCCTTGGGGGGACGGGCTGGCCAACTTCGTCCGCCGGACTCGGAATGGAACGAGACTTTGCGAGCACCTTCCGTGCGCCAAAAACAGACTACGGACACTGCCGCGCCCAAAAATAAGCCCTCGAAGGTCCCATCCCCAAGTTCGTCCGCCGCAAAAATGCCCAAAAAACGGGTGGGCTATAGCCTTGGGGGGAGGGGCTGGCCAACTTCATCCGCCGAACTCGGAATGGGGCGAGACTTTACGAGCGCCCTCCGTGTGCCAAAAATAGGACGCGGGCACAATCGCGCCCAAAAATAAGCACCCGAAGTTCCCGTCCCCAAGTTCATCCGCCGCAAAAATGCACAAAAAACGGGTGGGCTATAGTCTTGGGGGGACGGGCTGGCCCACTTCGTCCGCCGGACTCGGAATGGGGCGAGACTTTGCGACCGCCCTCCGTGTGCCAAAAATAGGCCGCGGGCACAGCCACGCCCAAAAATAAGCGCCCGACGGTCACGTCCCCAAGTTCGTCCGCCGTAAAAATGCCCAAAAAACGGGTGGGCTATAGCCTTGGGGGGAGGGGCTGGCCATGTTCGTCCGCCGGACTCAGAATGGGGCCAGACTTTGCGAGCGCCCTCCGTGTGCCAAAAATAGTACGTGGGCACAGCGCGACCAAAAATAAGCCCCAAGGTCCCATCCCGAATTTCGTCCGCCGCAAAATGCCCAAAACGGTGGGCTATAGCCTTGGGGGAAGGGCTGGCCAACTTCGTCCGCCGGACTCGGAATCAGGAGAGACTTTGCGAGCGCTCCGTGTGCAAAAATAGGCGCGGCCAAAGCCGCGCCAAAAATAAGCCCCCGAAGGTCCCGCCCCAAGCTCGTCCGCCGCAAAATGCCCAAAACGGGTGTGCTATATCCTTGGGGACGGGCTGGCCAACTTAGTCCGCGGACTCGGAATGGGGGCGAGACTTTGCGGCGCCATCCGTGTACTAAAAATAGGCCCCGGGCACAGCCGCGCCCAAAAATAAGCCCCGAGGGTCCCCCCCAAGATCGTCCGCCGCAAAAATGCCCAAAAAACGGGTGGGCTATATCGTTGGGGGGAGGGGCTGGCCAACTTCGTCCGCCGGACTCGGAATGGGACGAAACTTTACGAGCGCCCTCCGTGTGCCAAAAAATAGGCCGCGGGAACAACCGCGCCCAAAAATAAGCCCCCGAAGGTCCCGTCCCCAAGTTCGTCCGCCGCAAAAATGCCCAAAAAACGGGTGGGCTATAGCATTGGGGGGACGGGCTGGCCAACATCGTCCGCCGGACTCGGAATGGAGCAAGACTTTGTGAGCGCCCTCCGTGTGCCAAAAATAGGCTGCGGGCACTGCCGCACCCAAAAATAAGCCCCCGAGGGTCCCGTCCCCAAGTTCGTGAGCCGCAAAAATGCCCAAAAAACGGGTGGGCTATAGCCTTGGGGGGAGGGGCTGGCCCACTTCGTCCGCCGAACTCGGAATGGGGCGAGACTTTGCGAGCGCCCTCCGTGTGCCAAAAATAGGCCGCGGGCACAATCGCGCCCAAAAATAAGCTCCCGAAGGTCCCGTCCCCAAGTTCGTCCGCCGCAATATGCCAAAAAATCGGGTGGGCTATAGCCTTGGGGGGACGGTCTGGCCAACTTCGTCCGCCGGACTCGGAATGGGGCGAGACTTTGCGAGCACCCTCCGTGTGCCAAAAATAGGCCGCGGGCACAACCGCGCCCAAAATTAAGCACCCGAAGTTCCCGTCCCCAAGTTCATCCGCCGCAAAAATGCACAAAAAACGGGTGGGCTATAGCCTTGGGGGGAGGGGCTGGCCAACTTCGTCCGCCGGACTCGGAATGGGGCGAGACTTTGCGACCGCCCTCCGTGTGCCAAAAATAATCCACGGGCACAGCCGCGCCCAAAAATAAGCGCCCGACGGTCCCGTCCACAAGTTCGTCCGCCGTAAAAATGCCCAAAAAACGGGTGGGCTATAGCCTTGGGGGAGGGGTTGGCCAAGTTCGTCCGCCGGACTCAGAATGGGGCCAGACTTTGTGAGCGCCCTCCGTGTGCCAAAAATAGTATGTGGGCACAGCCGCGACCAAAAATAAGCCCCCGAAGGTCCCATCCCCAAGTTCGTCCGCCGCAAAAATGCCCAAAAAACGGGTGGGCTATAGCCTTGGGGGGACGGGCTGGCCAACTTCGTCCGCCGGACTCGGAATCAGGAGAGACTTTGCGAGCGCGCTCCGTGTGCCAAAAATAGGCCGCGGCCAAAGCCGCGCCCAAAAATAAGCCCCCGAAGGTCCCGTCCCCAAGCTCGTCCGCCGCAAAAATGCCCAACTAAAGGGTGCGCTATAGCCTTTCGGGGCGGGGCTGGCCACATTCGTAAGCCGGACTCGGAATGGGGCGAGACTTTGCGAGCGCCATCCGTGTACTAAAATAGCCGCGGCACAGCCGCGCCCAAAATAAGCCCCAGGGTCCCGTCCCAAGATCGTCCGCCGCAAAAATGCCCAAAAAACGGGTGGGCTATATCCTTGGGGGAGGGCTGGCCAACTTCGTCCGCCGGACTCGGAATGGGACGAAACTTTGCGAGCGCCCTCCGTGTGCCAAAAAATAGGCCGCGGGAACAACCGCGCCCAAAAATAAGCCCCCGAAGGTCCCGTCCCCAAGTTCGTCCGCCGCAAAAATGCCCAAAAAACGGGTGGGCTATAGCATTGGGGGGACGGGCTGGCCAACATCGTCCGCCGGACTCGGAATGGAGCAAGACTTTGTGAGCGCCTTCCGTGTGCCAAAAATAGGCTGCGGGCACTGCCGCACCTAAAAATAAACCCCCGAGGGTCCCGTCCCCAAGTTCGTCCGCCGCAAAAATGCCCAAAAAAAGGGTGGGCTATAGCCTTGGGGGGAGGGGCTGGCCCACTTCGTCCGCCGACCTCGGATTGGGGCGAGACTTTGCGAGCGCCCGCCGTTGGCCATAAATAGGCCGCGGGCACAATCGCGCCCAAAAATAAGCTCCCGAAGGTCCCGTCCCCAAGTTCGTCCGCCGCAAAAATGCCCAAAAAACGGGTGGCCTATAGCCTTGGGGGGAGGGGCTGGCCAACTTCGTCCGCCGAACTCAGAATGGGGTGAGACTTTGCGAGCGCCCTCCGTGTGCCAAAAATAGGCCGCGGGCACAATCGCGCCCAAAAATAAGCCCCCGAAGGTCCCGTCCCCAAGTTCGTCCGCCGCAAAAATGCCCAAAAAACGGGTGGGCTATAGCCTTGGGGAGACGGGCTGGCCAACTTCGTCTGCCGGACTCGGAATGGGGCGAGATTTTGCGAGCGCCCTCCGTGTGCGAAAAAAAGGCCGGGGGCACAGCCGCGCCCAAACACACGCCCCCGAAGGTCCCGGCCCCAAGTTCGTCCGCAACACACATGCCCACAAAATGGGTGGGCTATAGCCTTGGGGGGAGGGGCTGGCCAACTCGTCCGCCGAACTCGGAATGGGGCGAGACTTTACGAGCGCCTCCGTGTGCAAAAATAGGCCGCAGGCACAATCGCGTCCAAAAATAAGCCCCAAACGTCCCGTCCCCAAGTTCGTCAAAAATGCCCAAAACGGGTGGGCTATAGCCTTGGGGAGGGCTGGCCAACTTCGTCCGCCGGACTCGGAATCGGGAGAGAGTTTGCGGCGCCCTCCGTGTGCCAAAAATAGGCCGCGGCACAGCGCGCCAAAAGCCCTCGAAGGTCCCGACCCCACGTTCGTCCGCCGCAAAAATGCCCAAAAAACGGGTGGGCTATAGCCTTGGGGGGAGGGGCTGCCAACTTCGTCCGCGGGACTCGGAATGGGGCGGGACTTTGCGACCACCCTCCGTGTGCCAAAAATAGGCCGCGGCCACAGCCGCGCCCAAAAATAAGCACACGACGGTCCCGTCCCCAAGTTCGTCCGCCGTAAAAATGCCCAAAAAACGGGTGGGCTATAGTCTTGGGGGGAGGGGCTGGCCAACTTCGTCCGCCGGACTCGGAATGGGGCGAGACTTTGTGACCGCCCTCCGTGTGCCAAAAATACGCCGCGGGAATAGCCATGCCCAAAAATAAGCGCCCGACGGTCCCGTCCCCAAGTTCGTCCGCCGCAAAAATGCCCAAAAAACGGGTGGGCTATAGCCTTGGGGGGAGTGGCTGGCCAACTTCGTCCGCCGGACTCGGAATCGGGAGAGACTTTGCGAGCGCCCTCCGTGTGCCAAAAATAGGCCGTGGGCACAGCCGCGCCCAAAAATAAGCTCCCGAAGGTCCCGTCCCCAAGTTCGTCCGCCGTAAAAATGCCCAAAAAACGGGTGGGCTATAGCCTTGGGGGGAGGGGCTGGCCAACCGTCTGCCGGACTCGGAATGGGGCGAGACTTTGCGACCGCCCTCAGTGTGCCAAAAATAGGCCACGGGCCCAGCCGCACCCAAAACTACCCACCCGACTGTCCCGTGCCCACCTTCGCCCGCCGACTAAATGCCCAAAAAACGGGTGGGCTATAGCCTTGGGGGGAGGGGCTGGCCAAATTCGTCCGCCGAACTCGGAATGGGGCGAGACTTTACGAGCGCCCTCCGTGTGCCAAAAATAGGCCGCGGCACAATCGCAAAAATAAGCCCCAAACGTCCCGTCCCCAAGTTCGTCCGCCGCAAAATGCCCAAAAACGGGTGGGCTATAGCCTTGGGGGAGGGGCTGGCCAACTCCGCCGGACTCGGAATCGGGAGAGAGTTTGCGAGCGCCCTCCGTGTGCCAAAAATAGGCGGCGGGCACAGCCGCGCCCAAAAAAAAGCCCCCGAAGGTCCCGTCCCCAAGTTCGTCCGCCGCAAAAATGCCCAAAAAACGGGTGGGCTATAGCCTTGGGGGGAGGGGCTGCCAACTTCGTCCGCCGGACTCGGAATGGGGCGAGACTTTGCGACCGTCCTCCGTGTGCCAAAAATAGGCCGCGGCCACAGCCGCGCCCAAAAATAAGCACACGACGGTCCCGTCCCCAAGTTCGTCCGCCGTAAAAATGCCCAAAAAACGGGTGGGCTATAGTCTTGGGGGGAGGGGCTGGGTCCGCCGGACTCGGAATGGGGCGAGACTTTGTGACCGCCCTCCGTGTGCCAAAAATACGCCGCGGGAATAGCCACGCCCAAAAATAAGCGCCCGACGGTCCCGTCCCCAAGTTCGTCCGCCGCAAAAATGCCCAAAAAACGGGTGGGCTATAGCCTTGGGGGGAGTGGCTGGCCAACTTCGTCCGCCGGACTCGGAATCGGGAGAGACTTTGCGAGCGCCCTCCGTGTGCCAAAAATAGGCCATGGGCACAGCCGCGCCCAAAAATAAGCCCCCGAAGGTCCCGTCCCCAAGTTCGTCCGCCGTAAAAATGCCCAAAAAACGGGTGGGCTATAGCCTTGGGGGGACGGGCTGGCCAACTTCGTCTGCCGGACTCGGAATGGGGCGAGACTTTGCGATCGCCCTCAGTGTGCCAAAAATAGGCCACGGGCGCAGCCGCACCCAAAAATAAGCCCCCGAAGGTCCCGTGCCCAAGTTCGTCCGCCGCAAAAATGCCCAAAAACGCGGGTGGGCTATAGCCTTGGGGAGGGGCTGGCCAAATTCGTCCGCCGAACTGGAATGGGGCGAGACTTTACGAGCACCTCCGTGTGCTAAAAATAGGCTGCGGCACAATCGCGCCAAAAATGAAGGTCCCGTCCCCAAGTTCGTCCGCCGCAAAATGCCCAAAACGGGTGGGCTATAGCCTTGGGGAGGGCTGGCCCACTTCGTCCGCCGGACTCGGAATCGGGAGAGTTTTCGAGCCCCCTCCGTGTGCCAAAAATAGGCCGCGGGCACAGCCGCGCCCAAAAATAAGCCCCGAAGGTCCCCCCAAGTTCGTCCGCAAAAATGCCCAAAAAACGGGTGGGCTATAGCCTTGGGGGGAGGGGCTGGCCCACTTCGTCCGCCTAACTCGGAATGGGGCGAGACTTTGCGAGCGCCCTCCGTGTGCCAAAAATAGGCCACGGGCACAATCGCGCCCAAAAATAAGCACCCGAAGTTCCCGTCCCCAAGTTCGTCCGCCGCAAAAATGCCCAAAAAACGGGTGGGCTATAGCCTTGGGGGGACGGGCTGGCCCACTTCGTCCGCCGGACTCGGAATGGAGCGAGACTTTGGGAGCGCCCTCCGTGTGCCAAAAATAGGCCGCGGGCACTGCCGCACCCAAAAATAAGCCCCCGAGGGTCCCGTCCCCAAGTTCGTCCGCCGCAAAAATGCCCAAAAAACGGGTGGGCTATAGCCTTGGGGGGAGGGGCTGGCCAGCTTCGTCCGCCGAACTCAGAATGGGGTGAGACTTTGTGAGTGCCCTCCGTGTGCCAAAAATAGGCCGCGGGCACAATCGCGCCCAAAAATAAGCCCCCGAAGGTCCCGTCTCCAAGTTCGTCCGCCGCAAAAATGCCCAAAAAACGGGTGGGCTATAGCCTTGGGGAGACGGGCTGGCCAACTTCGTCTGCCGGACTCGGAATGGGGCGAGATTTTGCGAGCGCCCTCCGTGTGCGAAAAAAAGGCCGTGGGCACAGCCGCGTCCAAAAATAAGCCCCCGAAGGTCAAGTCCCCAAGTTCGTCCGCCGCAAAAATGCCCAAAAAATGGGTGGGCTATAGCCTTGGGGGAAGGGGCTTGCCAACTTCGTCCGCCGGACTCGGAATGGGACGAGACTTTGCGAGCACCCTCCGTGTGCCAAAAATAGGCCGCGGGCACAGCCGCACCCAAAAATAAGCCCCCGAAGGTCTCATCCCCAAGTTCGTCCGCCGTAAAAATGCCCAAAAAACGGGTGGGCTATAGCCTTGGGGGGAGGGGCTGGCCAACTTCGTCTGCCGGACTCGGAATGGGGCGAGACTTTGCGATCGCCCTCCGTGTGCCAAAAATAGGCCGCGGGCACAGCCGCACCCAAAAATAAGCCCCCGAAGGTCCCGTGCCCAAGTTCGTCCGCCGCAAAAATGCCCAAAAAACGGGTGGGCTATAGCCTTGGGGGGAGGGGCTGGCCAACTTCGTCCGCCGAACTCGGAATGGGGCGAGACTTTACGAGCGCCCTCCCTGTGCTAAAAATAGGCCGCGGGCACAATCGCGCCCAATAATGAGCCCCCGAAGGTCCCGTCCCCAAGTTCGTACGCCGCAAAAATGCCCAAAAAACGGGTGGGTTATAGCCTTGGGGGGAGGGGCTGGCCCACTTCGTCCGCCGGACTCGGAATCGGGAGAGAGTTTTCGAGCACCCTCCGTGTGCCAAAAATAGGCCACGGGCACAGCCGCGCCCAAAAATAAGCCCCCGAAGGTCCCGTCCCCAAGTTCGTGCGCCGCAAAAATGCCCAAAAATCGGGTGGGCTATAGCCTTGGGGGGAGGGGTTGGCCAACTTTGTCCGCCGGACTCGGAATGGGGCGAGACTTTGCGACCGCCCTCCGTGTGCCAAAAATAGGCCGCGGGCACAGCCGCGCCCAAAAATAAGCACCCGACGGTCCCGTCCCCAAGTTCGTCCGCCGGAAAAATGCCCAAAAAACGGGTGGGCTATAGTCTTGGGGGGAGGGGCTGGCCAACTCGTCCGGACTCGGAATGGGGCGAGACTTTGCGACCGCCCTCCGTGTGCCAAAAATACGCCGCAGGCATAGCCGCGCCCAAAAATAAGCGCCCGACGGTCCCGTCCCCAAGTTCGTCCGCCGAAAAAATGCCCAAAAAACGGGTGGGCTATAGCCTTGGGGGGAGGGGCTGGCCAACTTCGTCCGCCGGACTCGGAATCGGGAGAGACTTTGCGAGCGCCCTCCGTGTGCCAAAAATAGGCCGCGGGCACAGCCGCGCCCAAAAATAAGCCCCCGAAGGTCCCGTCCCCAAGTTCGTCCGCCGCAAAAATGCCCAAAAAACGGGTGGGCTATAGCCTTGGGGAGACGGGCTGGCCAACTTCGTCTGCCGGACTCGGAATGGGGCGAGACTTTGCGAGCGCCCTCCGTGTGCCAAAAATATACCGCGGGCTCAACCGCGCCCAAAAATAAGCCCCCGAAGGTCCCGTCCCCAAGTTCGTCCGCCGCAAAAATGCCCAAAAAACGGGTGGGCTATAGCCTTGGGGGGAGGGGCTGGCCAAATTCGTCCGCCGAACTCGGAATGGGGCGAGACTTTACGAGCGCCCTCCGTGTGCCAAAAATAGGCCGCGGGCACACGCGCCCAAAATGAGCCCCGAAGGTCCCGTCCCCCAAGTTCGTCCGCCGCAAAATGCCCAAAAACGGGTGGGCTATAGCCTTGCGGGAGGGGCTGGCCCACTTCCCGCCGGACTCGGAATCGGGACAGACATTGCGAGCGCCCTCCGTGTGCCAAAAAGAGGCCGCGGCCACAGCCGCGTACAAAATTAAGCCCCCGAAGGTCCCGTCCCCAAGTTCGTCCGCCGCAAAAATGCCCAAAAAACGGGTGGGCTATAGCCTTGGGGGGAGGGGCTGGCCAACTTCGTCCGCCGAACTCGGAATGGGGCGAGACTTTACGAGCGCCCTCCGTGTGCCAAAAATAGGCCGCGGGCACAATCGCGCCCAAAAATAAGCCCCCAAAGGTCCCGTCCCCAAGTTCGTCCGCCGCAAAAATGCCCAAAAAACGGGTGGGCTATAGCCTTGGGGGGAGGGGCTGGCCAACTTCGTCCGCCGGACTCGGAATCGGGAGAGAGTTTGCGAGCGCCCTCCGTGTGCCAAAAATAGGCCGCGGGCACAGCCGTACCCAAAAATAAGCCCCCGAAGGTCCCGTCCCCAAGTTCGTCCGCCGCAAAAATGCGCAAAAAACGGGTGGGCTATAGCCTTGGGGGGAGGGGCTGCAAACTTCTTCCGCCGGACTCGGAATGGGGCGAGACTTTGCGATCGCCCTCCGTGTGTAGGCCGCGGCACAGCCGCACCCAAAATAACCCCCGAAGGTCCCGTCCCCAAGTTCGTCCGCTGCAAAAATGCCCAAAAAACGGGTGGGCTATAGCCTTGGGGGGACGGGCTGGCCAACTTCGTCTGCCGGACTCGGAATGGGGCGAGACATTGCGAGCACCCTCCGTGTGCGAAAAATAGGCTATGGGCACTGCCGCACCCAAAAATAAGCCCCCGAGGGTCCCGTCCCCAAGTTCGTCCGCCGCAAAAATGCCCAAAAAACGGGTGGGCTATAGCCTTGGGGGGAGGGGCTGGCCAACTTCGTCCGCCGGACTCGGAATGGGGCGAGACATTGCGAGCACCCTCCCTGTGCCAAAAATAGGCCACGGGCACAGCCGCGCCCAAAAATAAGCCCCCGAAGGTCCCGTCCCCAAGTTTGTCCGCTGCAAAAATGCCCAAAAAACGGATGGGCTATAGCCTTGGTGGGAGGGGCTGGCCAACTTCTTCCGCTCAGACTCGGAATGGGATGAGACTTTGCGAGCGCCTCCGTGTGCCAAAATAGGCCGCTGGCACAGCCGCGCTCAAAAACAAGCCCCTGAAGGTCCCGTACCCAAGTTCGTCCGCTGCAAAAATGCCCAAAAAACGGGTGGGCTATAGCCTTGGGGGGAGGGGCTGGCCAACTTCGTCCGCCGAACTTGGAATGGGGTGAGACATTGCGAGCACCCTCCGTGTGCGAAAAATAGGCTATGGGCACTGCCGCACCCAAAAATAAGCCCCCGAGGGTCCCGTCCCCAAGTTCGTCCGCCGCAAAAATGCCCAAAAAACGGGTGGGCTATAGCCTTGGGGGGAGGGGCTGGCCAACTTCGTCCGCCGGACTCGGAATGGGGCGAGACATTGCGAGCACCCTCCCTGTGCCAAAAATAGGCCACGGGCACAGCCGCGCCCAAAAATAAGCCCCCGAAGGTCCCGTCCCCAAGTTTGTCCGCTGCAAAAATGCCCAAAAAACGGATGGGCTATAGCCTTGGTGGGAGGGGCTGGCCAACTTCTTCCGCCAGACTCGGAATGGGATGAGACTTTGCGAGCGCCCTCCGTGTGCCAAAAATAGGCCGCGGGCACAGCCGCGCTCAAAAACAAGCCCCTGAAGGTCCCGTACCCAAGTTCGTCCGCTGCAAAAATGCCCAAAAAACGGGTGGGCTATAGCCTTGGGGGGAGGGGCTGGCCAACTTCGTCCGCCGGACTCGGAATGGGGCGAGACTTTGCGAGCGCCCTCCGTGTGCCCAAAATAGGCCGCGGGCACAGCCGCGCCCAAAAATAAGCCCCCGCAGGTCCCGTCCCCAAGTTCGTCCCCCGCAAAAATGCCAAAAAACGGGTGGGCTATAGCCTTGGGGGGAGGGGCTGGGCAACTTCGTCCGCCGGACTCGGAATGGGGCGAGACTTTGCGAGTGCCCTCCGTGTGCCAAAAATAGGCCGCGGCCACAGCCGCGCCCAATAATAAGCCCCCGAAGGTCCCGTCCCCAAGTTCGTCCGCCGCAAAAATGCCCAAAAAACGGGTGGGCTATAGCCTTGGGGGGAAGGGCTGGCCAACTTCGTCCGCCGGACTCGGAATGGGGTGAGACTTTGCGAGCGCCCTCCGTGTGCCAAAAATAGGCTGCAGGCACAGCCGCGCCAAAAAATAAACCCCCGAAGGTCTCGTCCCCAAGTTCGTCCCCCGCAAAAATGCCCAAAAAATGGGTGGGCTATAGCCTTGGGGGAAGGGGCTGGCCAACTTCGTCCGCCGGACTCGGAATGGGGCGAGACTTTGCTAGCGCCCTCCGTGTGCCAAAAATAGACCGCGGGCACAGCCATGCCAAAAAATAAGCCCCCGAAGGTCCCGTCCCCAAGTTCGTCCGCCGCAAAAATGCCCAAAAAACGGGTGGGCTATAGCCTTGGGGGGAGGGGCTGGCCAACTTCGTCTGCCGGACTCGGAATGGGGCGAGACTTTGCGAGCGCCCTCCGTGCGCCAAAAATAGGCCGCGGGAACAGCCGTGCCAAAAAATAAGCCCCCGAAGGTCCCGTCCCCAAGTTCGTCCGCCGCAAAAATGCCCAAAAAACGAGTAGGCTATAGCCTTGGGGGGAGGGGCTGGCCAACTTCGTCCGCCGGACTCGGAATGGTGCGAGACTTTGCGAGCGCCCTCCCTGTGCCAAAAATAGGCTACGGGCACAGCCGCGCCCCAAAATAAGCCCCCGAAGGTCCCGTCCCCAAGTTTGTCCGCCGCAAAAATGCCCAAAAAACGGATGGGCTATAGCCTAGGGGGGAGGGGCTGGCCAACTTCTTACGCCGGACTCGGAATGGGGCGAGACTTTGCGAGCACCCTCCGTGTGCCAAACATAGGCTGTGGTCACAGCCGCGCCCAAAAATAAGCCCCCGAATGTCCCGTCCCCAAATTCGTCCGCCGCAAAAATCCCCAAAAAACGGGTGGGCTATAGCCTTGGGGGGAGGGGCTGGCCAACTTCGTCCGCCGGACTCGGAATGGGCAGTGACTTTGCGAGCGTCCTCCGTGTGCAAAAAATAGGCCGCGGGCACAGCCGCGCCCAAAAATAAGCCCCTGAATGTCCCGTCCCCAAGTTCGTCCGCCGCAAAATTGCCCCAAAAACGGGTGGGCTATAGCCTTGGGGGGAGGGGCTGGCCAACATCGTCCGCCGGACTCGGAATGGGGCGAGACTTTGCGAGCGCCCTCCGTGTGCCAAAAATAGGCCGCGGGCACAGCTGCACCCAAAAATAAGCCCCTGAAGGTCCCGTCCCCAAGTACGTCCGCCGCAAAATGCCCAAAACGGGTGGGCTATAGCCTTAGGGGGAGGGGCTGGCCAACTCCGCCGGACTGGGAATGGGGCGAGACTTTGCGAGTGCCCTCCGTGTGCCAAAAAGGCCACAGTCACAGCCGCGCGAAAAATAAGCCCCGAAGGTCCCATCCCCAATTTCGTCCGCCGCAAAATGCCCAAAAACGGGTGGGCTATAGCCTTGGGGGAGGGGCTGGCCAACTCGTCTGCCGGACTCGGAATGGGGCGAGACTTTGCGAGTGCCCTCCGTGTGCCAAAAATAGGCCACGGGCACAGCCGCACCTAAAAATAAGCCCCCAAAGGTCCCGTCCCCAAGTTCGTCCGCCGCAAAAATGCACAAAAAACGGGTGGGCTATAGCCTTGGGGGGAGGTGCTTGCCAAATTCGTCCGCCGGACTCGGAATGGGGCGAGACTTTACGAGCGCCGTCCGTGTGCTAAAAATAGGCCGCGGGCACAGCCGCGACCAAAAATAAGCCCCCGATGGTCCCGTCCCCAAGTTAGTCCGCCGCAAAAATGCCCAAAAAACGGGTGGGCTATATCCTTGGGGGGAGGGGCCGGCCCACTTCGTCCGCCGGACTCGGAATGGGGCGGGACTTTGCGAGCACCCTCCGTGTGCCAAAATAGGCCGCGGGCACAGCCGCGCCAAAAAATAAGCCCCCGAAGGTCCCGTCCCCAATTTCGTCCGCCGCAAAAATGCCCAAAAAACGGGTGGGCTATAGCCTTGGGGGGAGGGGCTGGCCCACTTCATCCGCCGGACTCGGAATGGGGCGAGACTTTACGAGCGCCCTCCGTGTGCCAAAAATAGGCCGCGGGCACAGCAGCACCCAAAAATAAGACCCCGAAGGTCCCGTCCCCAAGTTCGTCCGCCGCAAAAATGCCCAAAAAACGGGTGGGCTATAGCCTTGGGGGGAGGGGCTGGCCAAATTCGTCCGCCAGACTCGGAATGGGCCGAGACTTTTTGAGCGCCCTCCGTGTGCTAAAAATAGGCCGCGGGCACAGCCGCGCCCAAAAATAAGCTCCCGAAGGTCCCGTCCCCAAGTTCGTCCGCCGCAAAAATGCCCAAAAAACGGGTGGGCTATAGCCTTGGGGGGACGGGCTGGCCCACTTCGTCCGCCGGACTCGGAATGGGGCGAGACTTTGCGAGCACCCTCCGTGTGCAAAAATAGGCCACGGGCACAGCCACACCCAAAAATAGGCCCCCGAATGTCACGTCCCCAAGTTCGTACGCCGCAAAAATGCCCAAAAAACAGGTGGGCTATAGCCTTGGGGGGAGGGGCTGGCCAAATTCGTCCGCCGGACTCGGAATGGGGCGAGACTTTGCGAGCGCCATCCGTGTGCCAAAAAAAGGCCGCGGGCACAGCCGCGCCCAAAAATAAGCCCCCGAAGTTCCCGTCCCCAAGTTCGTCGAACGCAAAAATGCCCAAAAAACGGGTGGGCTATAGCCTTCGGGGGAGGGGCTGGCCAACTTCGTCCGCCCGACTCAGAATGGGGCGAGACTTTACGAGCGCCCTCTGTGTGCCAAAAATAGGCCGCGGGCACAGCCGCGCCCAAATATAAACCCCCGAAGGTCCCGTCCCCAAGATCGTCCGCCGCAAAAATGCCCAAAAAATGGGTGGGCTATAGCCTTGAGGGGAGGGGCTGGCCAACTTCGTCCGCCGGACTCGGAATGGGGCGAGACTTTGCGAGTGCCCTCCGTGTGCCAAAAATAGGCTGTGGGCACAGCCGCGTCCAAAAATAAGCCACCAAAGGTCCCGTCCCCAAGTTCGTCTGCCGCAAAAATGCCCAAAAAACGGGTGGGCTATAGCCCTGGGGGGAGGGGCTGGCCAACTTCGTCCGCCGGACTCAGAATGGGGCGAGACTTTGCGAGTGCCCTCCGTGTGCCAAAAATAGGCCACGGGCACAGCAGCGCCCAAAAATAAGCCCCCGAAGGTCCCGTCCCCAAGTTCGTCCGCCTCAAAAATGCCCAAAAAACGGGTGGGCTATAGCCTTGGGGGGAGGGGCTGGCCAACTTCGTCCGTCGGACTCGGTATGGGGCGAGACTTTCCGAGTGCCCTCCGTGTGCCAAAAATAGGCCGCGGGCACAGCCGCGCCCAAAATTAAGCCCCCGAAGGTCCCGTCCCCAAGTTCGTCCACAGCAAAAATGCCCAAAAAACGGGTGGGCTATAGCCTTGGGGGGAGGAGCTGGCCAACTTCGTCCGCCGGACTCGAAATGGGGCGAGACTTTACGAGCGCCCTTCGTGTGCCAAAAATAGGGTGCAGGCACAACCGCGCCCAAAAATAAGCCCCCGAAGGTCCCGTCCCCAAGTTCGTCCGCCGCAAAAATACCCAAAAAACGAGAGGGCTATAGCCTTGGGGGGAGGGTTTGCCAACTTCGTCCGCCGGACTCGGAATGGGGCGAGACTTTGCGAGCGCCCTCCGTTTGCCAAAAATAGGCCGCGGGCACAGCCGCGCCCAAAAATAAGCCCCCGAAGGTCCCGTCCCCAAGTTCATCCGCTGCAAAAATGCCCAAAAAACGGGTGGGCTATAGCCTTGGGGGGAGGGGCTGGCCCACTTCGTCCGCCAGACTCGGAATGGGGAAAGACTTTTCGAACGCCCTCTGTGTACAAAAAATATGCCGCAGGCACAGCCGCACCCAAAAATAAGCCCCCGAAGGTCCTATCCCCAAGTTCGTCCGCCGCAAAAATGCCCAAAAAACGGGTGGGCTATAGCCTTGGGGGGACGGGCTGGCCGACTTCGTCCGCCGGACTCGGAATGGGGCGAGACTTTGCGACCGCCCTCTCTGTGCCAAAAATAGGCCGCGGGCACAGCCGCGCCCAAAAATAAGCCCCCGAAGGTCCCGTCCCCAAGTTCGTCCGCCGCAAAAATGCCCAAAAAACGGGTGAGCTATAGCCTTGGGGGGAGGGGCTGGCCAACTTCGTCCGCCGCACTCGGAATGGGGCGAGCCTTTGCGAGCGCCCTCCGTATGCCAAAAATAGGCCGCGGGCACAGGCGCACCCAAAAATAAGCCCCCGAAGGTCCCGTCCCCAAGTTCGCCCGCCGCAAAAATGTCCAAAAAACGGGTGGGCTATAGCCTTGGGGGGAGGGGCTGGCCAACTTCGTCCGCCGGACTCAGAATGGGGCGAGACTTTACAAGTACCCTCCGTGTGCCAAAAATAGGCTGCGGGCACAGGCGTGCCCAAAAATAAGCCCCCGAAGATCCCGTCCCCAAGTTCTTCCGCCGCAAAATTGCCCAAAAAACGGGTGGGCTATAGCCTTGGGGGGAGGGGCTGGCCAACTTCTTCCGCCGGACTCGGAATGGGGCGAGACTTTGTGAGCGCCATCCGTGTGCCAAAAATAGGCCGCGGGCACAGCCTGGCCCATAAATAAGCCCCCGAAGGTCCCGTCCCCAAGTTCTTCCGCCGCAAAAATGCCCAAAAAACGGGTGGGCTATAGCCTTGGGGGGAGGGGCTGGCCAACTTCGTCCGCCGGACTCGGAATGGGGCCAGACTTTGCGAGCGCCCTCCGTGTGCTAAAAATAGGCCGCCGCCACATCCGCGTCCAAAAATAATCCCCCGAAGGTCCCGTCCCCAAGTTCATCCGCCGCAAAAACGCCCCAAAAACGGGTGGGCTATAGCCTTGGGGGGAGGGGCCGGCCAACATCGTCCGCCGAACTCGGAATGGGGCGAGACATTGCGAGCGCCCTCTGTGTGCAAAAAATAGGCCGCGGGCACAGCCTGGCCCATAAATAAGCCCCCGAATGTCCCGTCCCCAAGTTCTTCCGCCGCAAAAATGCCCAAAAAACGGGTGGGCTATAGCCTTGGGGGGAGGGGCTGGCCAACTTCTTCCGCCGGACTCGGAATGGGGCGAGACTTTGCGAGCGCCCTCCGTGTGCCAAAATTAGGCCGCCGCCACATACACGACCAAAAATAAGCCCCCGAAGGTCCCGTCCCCAAGTTCGTCCGCCGCAAAAATGCCCAAAAAACGGGTGGGCTATGGCCTTGGGGGGAGGGGCTGGCCAACTTCGTCCGCCGGAGTCGGAATGGGGCCAGACTTTGCGATCGCCCTCCGTGTGCTAAAAATAGGCCGCCGCCACATCCGCGTCCAAAAATAATCCCCCGAAGGTCCCGTCCCCAAGTTCATCCGCTGCAAAAACGCCCAAAAAACGGGTGGGCTATAGCCTTGGGGGGAGGGGCTGGCCAACTTCGTCCGCCGAACTCGGAATGGGACGAGACTTTGCGAGCGCCCTCCGTGTGCCAAAAATAGGCCGCGGGCACAGCCGTGCCAAAAAATAAGCCCCCGACGGTCCCGTCCCCAAGTTCGTCCGCCGCAAAAATGCCCAAAAAACGGGTGGGCTATAGCCTTGGGGGGAGGGGCTGGCCAACTTCGTCCGCCGGACTCGGAATGGGGCGACACTTTGCGAGCACCCTCTGTGTGCAAAAAATAGACCGCGGGCACAGCCGTGCCAAAAAATAAGCCCCCGACGGTCCCGTCCCCAAGTTCGTCCGCCGCAAAAATGCCCAAAAAACGGGTGGGTTATAGCCTTGGGGGGAGCGCTGGCCAACTTCGTCCGCCGGACTCGGAATGGGGCGAGACTTTGCGAGCGGCCTCCGTGTGCCAAAAATAGGCCGCGGGCACAGCCGCGCCCAAAAATAAGCCCCCGAAGATCCCGTCCCCAAGTTCGTCCGCCGCAAAAATGCCCAAAAAACAGTGGGCTATAGCCTTGGGGGGAGGGGCTGGCCCACTTCCTTCCGCCGGACTAGGAATGGGGTGAGACTTTGCGAGCGGCCTTCGTGTGCAAAAAATAGTGCGCGGGCACAGCCGCGCCCAAAAATAAGCCCCCGAAGGTCCCGTCCCCAAGTTCGTCCGCCGCAAAAATGCCCAAAAAACGGGTGGGCTATAGCCTTTGGGGGAGGGGCTGGCCAACTTTGTCCGCCGGACTCGGAATGGGGCGCGCATTTTCGAGCGCCCTCCGTGTGCCAAAGATCGGCCACAGGAACAGCCACGCCCAAAAATTAGCCCCCGAAGGTCCCGTCCCCAAGTTCGTCCGCCGCAAAAATGCCCAAAAAACAGTGGGCTATAGCCTTGGGGGGAGGGGCTGGCCCACTTCCTTCCGCCGGACTAGGAATGGGGTGAGACTTTGCGAACGGCCTTCGTGTGCCAAAAATAGTCCGCGGGCACAGCCGTGCCCAAAAATAAGCCCCCGAAGGTCCCGTCCCCAAGTTTGTCCGCCGCAAAAATGCCCAAAAAACGGGTGGGCTATAGCCTTGGGGGGAGGGGCTGGCCAACTTCGTCCGCCGGACTCGGAATGGGGCGAGACTTTGCGAGCAGCCTCCGTGTGCCAAAAATAGGCCGCGGGCTCAGCCGCGCCCAAAAATAAGCCCCCGAAGGTCCCGTCCCCATGTTCGTCCGCCGCAAAAATGCCCAAAAAATGGGTGGGCTATAGCCTTGGGGGGAGGGGCTGGCCAACTTCGTCCGCCGGACTCGGAATGGGGCGAGACATTGCGAGCGCCCTCCGTGTGCCAAAAATAGGCCGCGGGCACAGCCTGGCCCATAAATAAGCCCCCGAAGGTCCCGTCCCCAAGTTCTTCCGCCGCAAAAATGCCCAAAAAACGGGTGGGCTATAGCCTTGGGGGGAGGGGCTGGCCAACTTAGTCCGCCGGACTCGGAATGGGGTGAGACTTTGCGAGCGCCCTCCGTGTGCCAATATTAGGCCGCGGGCACAGCCACGCCCAAAAATAAGCCCCCGAAGGTCCCGTCCCCAAGTTCGTCCGCCGCAAAAATACCCAAAAAACGGGTGGGCTATGGCCTTGGGGGGAGGGGCAGGCCAACTTCGTCCGCCGGACTCGGAATGGGGCCAGACTTTGCGAGCGCCCTCCGTGTGCTAAAAAAAGGCCGCTGCCACAGCCGCGTCCAAAAATAAGGCCCCGAAGGTCCCGTCCCCAAGTTCATCCGCCGCAAAAACGCCCAAAAAACGGGTGGGCTATAGCCTTGGGGGGATGGGCTGGCCAACTTCGTCCGCCGGACTCGGAATGGGACGAGACTTTGCGAGCACCCTCCGTGTGCCAAAAATAGGCCGCGGGCACAGCCGTGCCTAAAAATAAGCCCAAGGTCCCGCCCCCAAGTTCGTCCGCCGCAAAATGCCCAAAAACGGGTGGGCTATAGCCTTGGGGGAGGGGCTGGCCCACTTTCGTCCGCCGGACTCGGAATGGGGCGACACTTGCGAGCGCCCTCTGTGTGCCAAAATAGACCGCGGCACAGTCGTGCCCAAAATACACCCCCGAAGGTCCTGGCCCCCATGTTCGTCCGCCGCAAAATGCCCAAAAACGGGTGGGTTATAGCCTTGGGGGGAGGCGCTGGCCAACTTCGTCCGGGCTGACTCGGAATGGGGCGAGACTTTTACGAGCGCCTCCGTGTGCAAATATTAGGCTGCAGGCACAGCCACTCCCAAAAATAAGCCCCCGAAGGTCCCGCCCCAAGTTCGTCCGCCGCAAAATGCCCAAAAACGGGTGGGCTATGGCCTTGGGGGAGGGGTAGGCCAACCTGGTCCGCCGGACTCGGAATGGGGCCAGACTTTGCGAGCGCCTCCGTGTGCTAAAAATAGGCCGCCGCCACAGCCAAAAAATAAGGCCCAAGGTCCCGTCCCCAAGTTCATCCGCCGCAAAACGCCCAAAAACAGGTGGGCTATAGCCTTGGGGAGGGGCTGGCCCACTTCCTTCCGCCTCGGACTAGGAATAGGGTGAGACTTTTGCGAACGGCCTCGTGTGCCAAAATGTAGTCCGTGGGCACAGCCGTGCCCAAAATAAGCCCAAGGTCCCGCCCCAAAGTTCGTCCGCCGCAAAATGCCCAAAACGGGTGGGCTACAGCCTAGGGGGGAGGCGCTGGCCCACTTCGTCCGCCGAATTCGGAATGCTGCGTGACTTTGCGAGCGACCTCCGTGGTGCTGGGGCCAGGCCGCGGTCAAAGCCGCACCCAAAAATAAGCCCCAAGGTCCCCCCCAAGTTCGTCCGCCGCAAAATGCCCAAAAACAGCGGGCTATAGCCTTGGGAGGGGCTGGCCCACTTCCTTCCGCCGGACTAGGAATGGGGTGAGACTTGCGAACGGCCTCGTGGTGCCAAAATGTCCATGGGCACAGCCGTGCCCAAAAATAAGCCCCGAAGGTCCCGGCCCCAAGTTCGTCCTCCGCAAAAATGCCCAAAAACGGGTGGGCTATAGCCTTGGGGAGGCTGGCCCACTTCGTCCGCCGGACTCTAATGGGGCGAGACTTTGCGAGCGACTCCGTGGTGCTAAAATAGGCCGCGGTCACAGCCGCACCCAAAAATAAGGCCCCAAGGTCCTGGGCCCCAAGTTCGTCCGCCGCAAAAATGCCCAAAAACGGCTGGGCTATAGCCTTGGGGAGGGGCTGGCCAACTTCGTCCGCCGGACTCGGAATGGGGCAACACTTTGCGAGCGCCTCTGTGTGCCAAAATAGACCGCACAGTCGCACCAAAAAATAAGCCCTCGAAGGTCCCGCCTCCCAAGTTCGTCCCGCCGCAAAATGCCTAAAACGGGTGGGCTATAGCCTTGGGGGGAGGGGATGGCCAACTTCGCCCGCCGGACTCGGAATGGGGCGACACTTTGCGAGCACCCTCTGTGTGCAAAAAATAGACCGCGGGCACAGTGGCGCCCAAAAATAAGCCCCCGAAGGTCCCGTCCCCAAGTTCGACCTCCGCACAATAGCGGAAGAAACGGGTGTGCTATAGCCTTCGGGGGAGGGGCTGGCCCACTTCGTCCGCCGGACTCGGAATGCGGCGAGACTTTATGAGCGCCCTCCGTGTGCCAATATTAGGCCGCGGGCACGGCCGCGCCCAAAAATAAGCCCCCGAGGGTCCCGTCCCCAAGTTCGTCCGCCGCAAAAATGCCTAAAAAACGGGTGGGCTATAGCCTTGGGGGGAGGGGCTGGCCAACTTCGTCCGCCGGACTCAGAATGGGGGGAGACTTTGCGAGCGCCCTCCGTACGCCCAAAATAGGCCGCAGGAACAGCCGCATCCAAAAATAAGCCCCCGAAGGTCCCGTCCCCAAGTTCGTCCGTCGAAAAACGCCCAAAAAACGGGTGGGCTATAGCCTTGGGGGGAGGGGCTGGCCAACCTCGTCCGCCGAACTCGGAATGGGACGAGACTTTGCGAGCGCCCTCCGTGTGCCAAAAATAGGCCGCGGGCACAGCCGCACCCAAAAATAGACCCCCGAAGGTCCCGTCCCCAAGTTCGTCCGCCGCAAAAATGCCCAAAAAATGGGCGGGCTATAGCCTTTGGGGGAGGGGCTGGCCAACTTCGACCGCCGGACTCGGAATGGGGCGACACTTTGCGAGTGCCCTCTGTGTGCCAAAAATAGACCGCGGGCACAGTCGCGCCCAAAAATAAGCCCCCGAAGGTCCCGTCCCCAAGTTCGTCCGCCGCAAAAATGCCCAAAAAACAGTGGGCTATAGCCTTGGGGGGAGGGGCTGGCCCACTTCCTTCCGCCGGACTAGGAATGGGGTGAGACTTTGCGAGCGGCCTTCGTGTGCCAAAAATAGTCCGCGGGCACAGCCGCGCCCAAAAATAAGCCCCCGAAGGTCCCGTCCCCAAGTTCGTCCGACAGAAAAATGCCCAAAAGAAGGGATGGCTTTAGACTTGTGGGGAGGGGCTGGCCAACTGCGTCCGCAGGACTCGGTAAGAGTCGAGACTTTGCGAGAGGCCTTCGTGTGCCAAAAATAGGCCGCTGGCACAACCGCTCACAAAAATAAGCCCCCGAAGGTCCCGTCCCCAAGTTCGTCCGCCTGCAAAATGCCCAAAAACAGTGGGCTATAGCCTTGGGGGAGGGGCTGGCCCACTTCCTTCCGCCTCGGACTAGGAATGGGGTGAGACATTGCGAGCGGCCTTCGTGTGCCAAAATAGTCCGCGGCACAGCCGCGCCAAAAATAAGCCCCGAAGGTCCCGCCCCCAAGTCTGTCCGCCGCAAAATGCCCAAAAACTGGTGGGCTATAGCCTTGGGGAGGGGCTGGCCAACCGTCCGGCCGGACTCGGAAAGCGGTGAGACTTTGCGAGCGGCCTCCGCGGTGCCAAAAATAGGCCGCGGGCACAACCGCCCCAAAAATAAGCCCCGAAGGTCCTGCCCCCAAGTTCGTCCGCAAAAAATGCCCAAAAAACAGTGGGCTATAGCCTTGGGGGGAGGGGCTGGCCCACTTCCTTCCGCCGGACTAGGAATGGGGTGAGACTTTGCGAATGGCCTTCGCGTGCCAAAAATAGTACGCGGGCACAGCCGTGCCCAAAAATAAGCCCCCGAAGGTCCCGTCCCCAAGTTCGTCTGCCGCAAAAATGCCCAAAAAACGGTGGGGCTATAGCCTTGGGGGAGGGCTGGCCAACTGGCCTCTGCCGGACTCGGAATGGGGCGAGACTTTGCGAGCACCCTCTGTGTACCAAAAATAGGCCGTGGGCACAGCCGCGCCCAAAAATAAGCCCCCGAAGGTCCCGTCCCCAAGTTCGTCCGCCGCAAAAATGCCCAAAAAACGGGTGGGCTATAGCCTTGGGGGGAGGGGCTGGGCAACTTCGTCCGCCGGACTCGGAATGGGACGAGACTTTGCGAGCGCCCTCCGTGCGCCAAAAATAGGCCGCGAACACAGCCGCGACCAAAAATAAGCCCCCGAAGGTCCCGTCCCCAAGTTCGTCCGCCGCAAAAATGCCCAAAAAACGGGTGGGCTATAGCCTTGGGGGGAGGGGCTGGCCTACTTCGTCCGCCGGACTCGGAATGGGGCGAGACATTGTGAGCGGCCTTCGTGTGCCAAAAATAGGCCGTGGGAACAGCCGCGCCCAAAAATAAGCCCCCGAAGGTCCCGTCCCCAAGTTCGTCCGCCGCAAAAATGCCCATAACAGTGGTGGCTATAGCCTTGGGGGGAGGGGCTGGCCAACTTCGTCCGCCGGACTCGGAATGGGGCGAGACTTTCCGAGCGCCCTATGTGTGCCAAAAATATGCCGCGGTCACAGCCGCACCCAAAAATAAGCCCCCTAAGGTCCCGTCCTCAAGTTCATCCGCCCCAAAAATGCCCAAAAATGGGGCGGGCTATAGCCTTGGGGGAGGGCCACAACATCGTCCGCCGGACTCGGAATGGGGCGAGATTTTGCAGCGCTCCGTGGTGCCAAAAATAGGCCGCAGGCACAGCCGCGCCCAAAAATATGCCCCCGAAGGTCCCCAACAAGTTCGCCCCGCAAAATGCCTAAAAACAGGTGGGCTATAGCCTTGGGGGAGGGGCTGGCCAACTTCGTCCGCCGGACTCGGAATGGGGCGAGACTTTACGAGCGCCCATGTGTGCCAAAATAGGCCGCGGGCACAGCCATACCCAAAATAAGCCCCCAAAGGTCCCGTCCCAAGTTCGTCTCGCCCAAAAATTCCCAAAACGGGTGGGCTATAGCCTGGGGGAGGGGATGGCCAACTTCGGCCCCGCTCGGACTCGAATGGGGCGAGACATTGCGAGCGGCCTTCGTGTGCCAAAAATAGGGCGCTGGAACAGCGCGCCCAAAAATAAGCCCCCGAAGGTCCCGTCCCCAAGTTCGTCCGCCGCAAAAATGCCCAAAAAACAGGTGGGCTATAGCCTTGGGGGAGGGGCTGCCGACTTCGTCCGCCGGACTCGGAATGGGGCGAGACTTTGCGAGCGCACTCGGAATGGGGCGAGACTTTACGAGCGCCCTCTGTGTGCCAAAAATAGGCCGCGGGCACAGCCACACCCAAAAATAAGCCCCCGAAGGTCCCGTCCTCAAGTTCGTCCGCCCCAAAAATGCCCAAAAACGGGTGGGCTATAGCCTGGGGAGGGGGTTGGCCAACTTCGTCCGCCGGACTCGGAATGGGGCGAGACTTTGCGAGCGCCTCTGTGTGCCAAAACTAGGCCGGGCACAGCCGCGCCCAAAAATAAGCCCCGAAGGTGCCGCCCCAAGTTCGCTTCGAACGCAAAATGCCCAAAAACGTGGGCTATAGCCATGGGGGAGGCTGGCGACTTTCGTCCGTCGGACTCGGAATGGGGCGAGACTTTGCGAGCGCCTTCGTGTGCCAAAATAGCCGCGGCACAGTCGCGCCCAAAAATAAGCTCCCGAAGGTCCTCCTCAAGTCCGTCCGCCCAAAAATGCCCAAAACGGTGGGCTATAGCCTGGCGGGAGGGGCTGGCTAACTTCGTCTGCCGGACTCGGAATGGGACGAGACTTTGCGAGCGCCTCCGTGTACCAAAATAGGCTGTGGGTACAGCTGCGCCAAAAATAAGCCCTCGAAGGTCCTGGCCCCAAGTTCGTCCGCCGCAAAATGCCCAAAATGGGCGGGCTATAGCCTTGGGGGAGGGGCTGGCCAACTCCCGTCCGCTGGACTCGGAATGGGGCGAGACTTTGCGAGCACCCTCAGTGCCAAAATAGGCCACGGCACAGCCGCACCCAAAAATAGGCCTCCCGAAGGTGCCGTCCCCAAGTTCGCCGAACGCAAAAATGCCCAAAAACGGGTGGGCTATGAGCCATGGGGGAGGCTGGCCTACTTCGTCTGTCGGACCTCGGAATGGGCGAGACTTTGCGAGCGCCCTTCGTGTGCTGTAATAGGCCGCTGCACAGTCGCGCCAAAATAAGCTCCTGAAGGTCCCGCCCCAAGTTCGTCCGCCGCAAAATGCCCAAAAACGGTGGGCTATAGCCTACTGGGGGAGTGGCGGGCCAACTTCGCCTGCCGGACTCGGAATGGGGCCAGACATTGCGAGCGCCTCGGTGCCAAAATAGGCCGCGGGCACAGCCGCGCCCAAAATAAGCCCCCGAAGGTCCCTTCCCAAGTTCGCCGGCAAAATGCCCAAAAACGGTGGGCTATAGCCTTGGGGGAGGGGCTGGCCAACTTCAGCCGGACTCGGAATGGGACGAGACATTGCGAGCGCCCTCCGTGTGCTAAAAATAGGCCGCGGGCATCACCGCGCCCCATAATAACCCCCCGAAGGTCCCATCCCCAAGTTCGTCCGCCGCAAAAATGCCCAAAAAACGGGTGGGCTATAGCCTTGGGGGGAGGGGCTGGCCAACTTCGTCCGCCGGACTCGGAATGGGGCGAGACTTTACGAGCACCCGCCGTGCCAAAACAGGCTGCGAGCACAGCCGCGCACAAAAATTACCCCTCCGAAGGTCCCGGCCTCAAGTTCGCCCGCCTGCAAAATGCCCAAAAACGTGGTGGTAGCCTTTGGGGGAGGGGCAACTTCCCGCCTGACTCGGAATGGGACGAGACTTTGCGAGCACCCTTAGTGTGTCAAAATAGGCCGCGGCACAGTCGCACCCAAAAATAGGCCCCAAGGTGCCGTCCCCAAGTTCGTCGAACGCAAAATGCCCAAAAACGGGTGGGCTATAGGCTTGGGAGAGGGGATGGCCTACTGGCCCGTCGGACTTGGAATGGGGCGAGACTTTGCGAGCGCTCCGTGTGCCAAAATAGGCCGCGGCACAGTCGCGCCCAAAATAAGCCCTGAAGGTCCTGGCCCCAAGTTCGTCCGCCGCCGCAAAAATGCCCAAAAACGGTGGGCTATAGCCTTGGGGGAGGGGCTGGCCAACTCTGTCCGCCTGGACTCGGGAATGGGGCGAGACTTTGCGAGCGCCTTTGTGCCAAAAATAGGCCATGGGCACAGCCGCGCCCAAAATAAGCCCTCAAGGTCCCGCCCCCAAGTTCGTCCCGCCGCAAAAATGCCCAAAAACGGGTGGGCTATAGCCTGGGGGAGGGCCGCCAACTTCCCGCTCGACTCGAATGGGACGAGACTTTGCGAGAGCCCTCCTGCTGCTAAAAATAGGCCGCAAACACAGCTGCGACCAAAATAAGCCCCGAAGGTCCTGGCCCCAAGTTCGTCCGCCAAAATGCCCAAAAACGGGTGGGCTATAGCCTCGGGGGAGGGGCTGGCCTACTTCGTCCGACGGACTCGGAATGGGTCTAGTCTTTGCGAGCGACCTCTGTGTGCTAAAACTAGGCTAAGGCACAGCCGCGCCCAAAAATAAGCCCCCGAAGGTGCCGCCCCAAGTTCGCCGAACGCAAAAATGCCCAAAAACGGGTGGGCTAGCCATGGGGGAGGGGCTGGCTCTACTTCGTCCGTCGGACTTGAATGGGGCGAGACTTTGCGAGCGCCTGGTGCCAAAATAGGCCACAGTCGCGCCCAAAAATAAGCTCCCGAAGGTCCCGGGTCATTCCCAAGTTCGTCTCGCCGCAAAATGCCCAAAAACGGGGGCTATAAATTGGGGGAGTGGCGGGCCAACTTCGCTGCCGGACTCGGAATGGGGCGAGACATTGGAGCGGCCTCCGTGGTAAAAAATAGGCCGCGGAACAGCCGCTACTTAAAAATAAGCCCCGAAGGTCCCGTCCCAAGTTCGTCCGCCGCAAAATGCCCAAAAACAGGGGGCTATAGCCTCTGGGGAGGGGCTGGCCAACTTCGTCCGCTCGGACTCGGAATGGGGCGAGACTTACGAGCGCCCTATGTGTGCCAAAATATGCTGGCACAGCCGCACTCCAAAAATAAGCCCCCAAAGGTCCCGTCCTCAAGTTCATCCGCCCAAAAATGCCCAAAAATGTGGATAGCTTGGGGGAGGGTCACAACATCGTCCGCTCGGACTCGAATGGGGCGAGATTTTGCGAGCGCCTCCGTGTGCTAAAAATAGGCCGCAGGCACAGCCGCGCCAAAAATATGCCCCCAAGGTCCCGCCCCTAAGTTCGCCCGCCGCAAAATGCTCAAAAACAGGCGGGCTATAGCCTGGGAGGGCTGGCCAACTTCGTCCGCTCGGACTCGGAATGGGGCGAGACTTTACGAGCGCCCTATGTGTGCCAAAATAGGTCATGGGCACAGCCATACCCAAAATAAGCCCCCAAAGGTCCTGCCTCAAGTTCGTCCGCCCCAAAATTCCCAAAAACGGTGGGCTATAGCCTGGGGGAGGGGATGGCCAACTTCGTCCGCTCGGACTCTAATGGGGCGAGACATTGCGAGCGCCTCGTGTGCCAAAAATAGGGCGCTGGAACAGCCGCGCCAAAAATAAGCCCCCGAAGGTCCCGCCCCAAGTTCGCCCGCCTGCAAAATGCCTAAAAACAGGTGGGCTATAGCCTTGGGGAGGGCCGCCCACTTCGTCCGCTCGGACTCGGAATGGGGCGAGACTCTTGCGAGCACTCTAATGGGGCGGGCAGACTTTACGAGCGCCCTCTGTGTGCCAAAATAGGCCGCGGCACAGCCACACCCAAAAATAAAGCCCCAAGGTCCCACCTCAAGTTCGTCCGCCCCAAAAATGCCCAAAAACGGCGGGCTGGTAGCCTTGGGGAGGGGCCGGCCCACTCGTCCGGGCTCGGACTCGGAATGGGGCGAGACTTTGCAGCGCCTCCGTGTGCCAAAATAGGCCGCTGGGCACAGCCGCACAAGAAAATAAGCTCCCGAAGGTCGCGTCCCCAAGTTCAAATTTACTACGAAAATGCCCAAAAACGGGTGTGGGCTATGTAGCCTTGGGGGAGTGGCGGGCCAACTTCGTCTGCCGGACTCGGAATGGGCGAGACATTGCGAGCGGCCTCCGTGTGCCAAAAAAGCCGCGGCACAGCCGCGCCCAAAATAAGCCCCCGAAGGTCCCTTCCCAAGTTCGTCCGCCGGCAAAATGCCCAAAAACGGGTGGAAGTGGCTATAACTTGGGGGAGGGCTGGCCAACTTTCACGCCGGACCCGAATGGGACGAGATTTAGCAGCGCCTCCGTGTGCAAAAATAGGTCGGCATCACCGCGCCCCATAATTACCCCGAAGGTCCCATCCCCAAGTTCGTCCGCCGCAAAAATGCCCAAAAACGGGCGTGGGGCTATAGCCTTGGGGAGGGGCTGGCCAACCGTCCGCCTCGGACCTCGGAATGGGGCGAGACTTTACGAGCACCCTCCGTGGTGCCAAAACAGGCTGCAGCACAGCCGCGCACAAAAATTACCTCCTAAGGTCCCGTCCCCAAGTTCGCCCGCCGCAAAATGCCCAAAAACGGGGTGGGCTATAGCCTTGGGGAGTGGGCTGGCCAACTTCGTCCGCTGGACCTCGGAATGGGACGAGACTTTTGCGAGCACCCTTAGTGTGTCAAAATAGGCCGCGGCACAGTCGCACCCAAAAATAGGTACCTCCAAGGTGCCGTCCCAAGTTCGTCGAACGCAAAATGCCCAAAACGGAAGTGGGCTATAGGCTTGGGAGCGAGGGATGGCCTACTTCGTCCGTCGGACTTGGAATGGGGCGAGACTTTGCGAGCGCCTCCGGGTGTGCCAAAATAGGCCACGGCACAGTCGCGCCCAAAAATAAGCCCCTGAAGGTCCTGTCCCCCAAGTTCGTCCGCTGCAAAAATGCCCAAAAACGGGTGTGGGCCATAGCCTTGGGGGAGAGGGCTGGCCAACTTCTTCCGCCGGACTGGAATGGGGCGAGACATTGCAGCAGCCTCCGTGTGCCAAAATAGGCCATGGCACAGCCGCGCCCAAACATAAGCCCTCAAGGTCCCTTCCCAAGTTCGTCCGCTCGCAAAAATGCCCAAAACTAATGGGTGGGCTATAGCCTTGGGGGAGTGGGCTGGCCGACTTCATCCGGGCCGGACTCTTGGAATGGGGCGAGACTTAGCGCGCCTCCCTGTGCCAAAATAGGCTGGGTGGCACAGCCACGCCCAAAATAAGCACCCAAAGGTCCCGCCCCAACTTCTGGTCCGCTCGCAAAATGCCCAAAACCGGCGGGAGCCTTGGGGGAGGGGCTGGCCAATCCTCGTCCGCCTCGGACTCGAATGGGCCGAGACTTTGCGAGCACCCTCCGTAAATACCAAAAATAGGCTGTGGGTACAGCCGCGCTGCAAAATAAGCCCGAAGGTCCCGTCCCCAAGTTCGTCCGCCGCAAAATGCCCAAAAACGGTGGGCTATAGCCTGGGAGGGCTGGCCAACTCGTCCGCCGGACTCGGAATGGGACGAGACTTGCATGAGAGCCCTCCGTGTGCTAAAATAGGGGGCCAAAGCGCGGGCACAGCCGCACTCCAAAAATAAGCCCCTGAAGGTCCCATCCCCAAGTTCGCCCGCCGCAAAATGCCCAAAAACGAGCGGGCTATAGCCTTGGGGGAGGGGCCAACTTCGTCCGCCTCGGACTCGGAATGGGGCGAGACTTTACGAGCGCCTCCGTGTGCCAAAATAGGCCGCGGCACAGCCGCTTCCAAAAATAAGCCCCTAAGGTCCCGTCCCCAAGTTCTGTCCGCCGCAAAATGCCCAAAAACGGGTGGCCTATAGCCTCGGGGAGGGTTGGCCAACTGGCCCGCCGGACTCGGAATGGGGCGAGACTTTGCAGCACCCTCCGCACTGGGGCCAGGCTGCAGCCGCGCCCCAAAAATAAGCCAAGGTCCCGCCCCAAGTTCGTCCGCCGCAAAATGCCTAAAAACGGCGGGCTATAGCCTCTGGGAGTGGGTCGCCAACCCCCATCTACTGGACTCGGAATGGGACGAGACTTTGCGAGAGCCCTCCCTGCGCCTAAAATAGGCCGTGGAACACAGCTGCGACTCAAAAATAAGCTCCCCCAAGGTCCCGTCCCCAAGTTCGTCCGCCGCAAAATGCCCAAAAAACGGGCGGGCTATGCGCTGGGGGGAGGGCTGGCCTACTGGTCGGCCCGGACTCTGAATGGGGCGAGATTCTTTGCGAGCACCCTCTGTGTGCCAAAACTAGGCCGCGGTCACAGCCGCAGCCCAAAAATAAGCCCTCGAAGGTCCCATCCCCAAGTTCGCTCCCGCAAAATGCCCAAAAACGGGTGGGCTATAGCCTTGGGGGAGTGGGCTGTTTGCCGACTTCGTCCGCCGACTCTGAATGGGACGAGACTTATGCGAGCGCCTGTGAAAATAGGCCGCGAACACAGCCGCGACCAAAAATAAGCCCCCCGAAGGTCCTGTCCCCCAAGTTCGTCCGCCGCAAAATGCCCAAAACAGGTGGGCTATAGCCTCGTGGGGGAGGCTGGGCTGGCCAACCTGTCTTCGGACTCGGGAATGGGGGCGAGACTTGCGACCGCCTCCGTGGTGCCGGGCCAGGCCGCGTGGGCCAGCCGCGCCCAGCCGCGCCTGTAAACTAAAACTAAGCCCCCGAAGGTCCCGCGCCCCCAAGTTCGTCCGCCGCAAAATGCCCAAAACGGTGGGCTATAGCCTCGGGAGGGGCTGGCCAACTGGCCCGCTCGGACTCGGAATGGGGCGAGACTTTGCAGCACCCTCCGTGTGTAAAAATAGGCCGGGGCACAGCCGCGCCCAAAAATAAGCCCCCGAAGGTCCCTGGGCCCCTCCCAAGTTCGGGTCTCGCCGCAAAATGCCTAAAAACGGGGGGCTATAGCCTCGGGGGAGGGCTGGCCAACTCGTCCGCCTCGGACCTCGAATTGGACGAGACTTCGTGCGAGCTCGTGTGCGGTAAAAAATAGGCCGCGGGACACAGCTGGGCGATACTAAAAATAAGCCCCCGAAGGTCCCGACCCAAGTTCGTCCGCCGCAAAAATGCCCAAAAAACGGGTGGGCTATAGCCTTTAAAGGGGAGGCTGGCCTACTGGCCCGCTGGACTCGGAATGGGGCGAGACTTTGCAGCGCCTCTGTGTGCCAAAAAAACTAGGCTGCGGGCACAGCCGCGCCTCAAAAATAAGCCCCCAAGGTCCCGGCCCAAAAGTTCGTCCGCCGCAAACATGCCCAGCATACGGGTGGGCTATAGCCTCGGGGGGAGGGGCTGGCCAACTTCGGGCCCCCGCCTCGGACTCGGAATGGGGCCAAGCAGATTCTGCGAGCACCCTCCGTGGTGCAAAAATAGGGCGGCACAGCCGCGCCAAAAAATAAGAAGCTTCCTCAAGGTCCCGTCCCCAAGTTCCTGTCTCGCCGCAAAATGCCCAAAAACGGGGCTATAGCCTCGGGGGAGGGCTGGCCAACTTCGTCCGCCTCGGACTCGGAATTGGACGAGACTTTGCGAGCGCCTCCGTGTGCGTTGGGGTAAAAATAGGCCGCGGACACAGCTGCGACCAAAAAAATAAGCCCCGAAGGTCCCGTCCCAAGTTCGTCCGCCGCAAAATGCCCAAAAACGGGGCTATAGCCTTGGGGGAGGTGGCTGGCCTACTTCGTCCCGCCGGACTCGGAATGGGGCGAGACTTTGCGAGCGCCTGTGTGCCAAACTAGGCTGCGGTACAGCCGCGCCAAAAATAAGCCCTCCCGGGCTAAGGTCCCTTCCCAAGTTCGTCCCCAAAATGCCCAAAACGGGTGGGCCATAGCCTTGCGGGAGGGGCTGGCCAACTTCTGTCCGCCGGACTCGGAATGGGGCGAGACTTGTGAGCACCTCCGTACCAAAATAGGCCATGGGCACAGCCGCACCTGCAAAAATAAGCCCTGGTCCCGCTCCCAAGTTCGTCCTGCCGCAAAATGCCTGTGTGTAATAAAAAAATGGTGGGCTTATAGCCTTGTGGGGAGTGGGCTGGCCGACTTCGTCCGGGCCGGACTCGGAATGGGGCGAGACTTTGCAGCGCCTCCGTGTGCTGTGGCCAAAATAGGTCGCGGCACAGCAGCGCCCAAAAATAAGCCCCCGAAGGTCCCTGCCCCCAAGTTCGTCCCACGCTCGCAAAAATGCCTAAAACGGGTGGCTATAGCCTTGGGGGAGGGGGGCTGGCTAACCCTTGTCTCGCCGGACTGGGAATTGGACGAGACTTTGCGAGCGCTCCGTGTGCGAAAATAGGCCGCGGACACAGCTGCGACCAAAAATAAGCCCTCGAAGGTCCTGGCCCCAAGTTCGGGTCCCGCCGCAAAATGCCCAAAAACGGGCGAGCCTTGGGGAGGGGCTGGCCAACTTCGTCCGGCCGGACTCGGAATGGGACGAGACTTTGCGAGAGCCCTCCGTGGTGGTGCTGGCCAGGCCGGGCGGTGCACAGCCGCACCCAAAATAAGCCCTGAAGGTCCCATCCCCAAGTTCGTCCGCCGCAAAAATGCCTAAAAACGAGGGGCTATAGCTTTGGGGAGGGGCTGGCCAACTTCTCCGCTTGGACTCTAATGGGGCAGACTTTACGAGCGCCTCCGGGTGCAAAAATAGAAGCCGCTGGCACAGCCGCTTCCAAAAATAAGCCCTCGGCGTCCCGCCCCAAGTTCGTCCGCCGCAAAATGCCAAAAACGTGCCTATAGCCTTGGGGGAGGGCTGGCTAACTTTGGTCCCCGGGACTCGGAATGGGGCGAGACTTTTGCAGCACCTCCGTGTACCAAAAAATAGGCTGGGCACAGCCGCCGCCCAAAATAAGCTCAAGGTCCCGGCCCCTCAAGTTCGTCTCGCCGCAAAAATGCCTAAAACGGTGGCCTGTGGTGGGCTATAGCCTCGGGGGAGGTTGGCGACTTCGTCCCCGCCGGACTCGGAATGGGACGAGACTCACAGGACAGCGCCTCTGTGCGCCAGCGCCAAAATAGGCCGCGAACACAGTCACGCACTAAAAATAAGCCCTCCGAAGGTCCCTGCCCCAAGTTCGTCCGCCGCAAAAATGCCCAAAAACAGGTGGGCTATAGCCTTGTGGAGTGAGGGCTGGCTAACACAACTCGTCCGCCTCTGATCTGGAATGGGGCGTGAGACTTTCAGCGCCTCTCCGTGTGCTGCAGCACAGGTCAGCGGGCCCAGCCACGCCCAAAAATAAGCCCCCTGAAGGTCCCGTCCCAAGTTCGTCCGCCGTAAAATGCCTAAAACGGGTGGGCTATAGCCTTGGGAGGCTGGCCGACTTCCGTCCGCTCGGACTTCTAATGGGGCGAGAGCCTCCTTGCGAGCTCCGTGTGCCAGGCAGGTCGCGGCACAGCAGCGCCCAAAAATAAGCCCCCGAAGGTCGGGTCCCCACGTTCGTCCTGCAGCAAAAATGCCCAAAACGGAGGCCAGCCTCGGGGAGGAAGGCCAACTTCGTCCGCCGGACTCTCGGGAATGGGGCGAGATTCTTGCGAGCACCTCCGTGTGCCGTAAAAGAGCTTACATGTGCAGAGCTGCATGCCCCAAAATAAGCCTTCCAGAATGTCCCATCCCCAAGTTTGTCCGCCGTAAAATGCCCAAAAACGGTGGGCTGTAGCCCGGGGAGGGGCTGGCTTCACTTCGGTCCGCCTGATTCCGGAATGGGGTGAGACTCTTATGGAACAGCCTCCGGCAGCACAGAGGATGACAAAGAACAGGGCCGGCATCTGCAAAAATAAGCCCCTAAGGTCCAATTTGGTGCTCACATCTCGACAAAGCCCAAAAACGGTGGGCCAGTAGACTGTAGGAGGGCTTGAAGCGCAACTGGCCCGCTCGGATTCTGAATGGGGCGAGACTTTTTGCGAAGCCCTCCAGGTGGAAGAGGTCATGGTATGGTGTTTCAGCACTTTGGCAGAATGATATTGGTTTCCCTGGAGTTGTCCCATACTTTTAAACATTGGTTTCGCTGCAAAAATGCCCAAAAACGGGTGGGCTATAGCCTTGGGGAGGGGTTGGCCAACTGTCCGCTCGGACTCGGGAATGGGTGAGACTTTGCAGATGCAGCCCGTGTGCTGTGTGTGGGCCGTCAAGCTGCGGCACAGCCGCGCCCAAAATAAGCCCCGATATCCCTTCCCCCAAGTTCATTACAATACGCAAAAAATAAACAGCCTGCAAACGGTGGGCTATAGCCTTGGGGAGGGGCTGGCCCACTCTCGGGTCCGCCAGGATTGTCTCCGGAATGGGCGAGACTTCTCATGGAGTGGGCCTCCGTGTGCCGTAATAGTCAGATAGCAGAGCTACATACCTCTAAAAACAGTTTTTCCTCGAAGGCCCTGCCCAAGTTCGGGCCCGCCCCAAAATGCCCAAAAACGTGGGTGGCTTGGGAGCCTTTGGCGGAGGGGCTGGCCTACTGGGTCTCTGTCGCCGGATTTCGGAATGTGCATGGCCCAGCGGAGCGTCGTCAAAGTTGGGGCTAGGCCATGGGCACAGCTGCAGAACAGGTAAAATAAGCCCCGAACGTCCTGGCCCCCAAGTTCGCTCCACACGCAAAAATGCCCAAAACGGTGGCTATAGCCTCGGGGAGGGGGTCACACAACCTCTCTGTCCATCAGGACTGGAATTGAGACCCAGACTTTGCGAGCGCCTGGTGGTGGTGAAAAACAGGCTTGACACGGTCAGCGCCAAAATAATTCTGGGGTCCCACCCTGCAGTTCGTCCGCCGCAAAATGCCTTAAAAACGGGGTAATAGGAATTTAGAGGGCTAACACCACATCCTGCTTCTGACCTCGGACAGGGGCGATTTGCAGACAGTGCCTCCCAAGGGAGAGGCTGAGGTTAGCTGCGCCAAAAATAAGCCTCGAAGGTCCTGGGCCCTGCCTCCGTCCGCCTCTAAAATGCCCAAAAACGTGGTGGGCTGCAGCCTCCAGGCGGAGGCTGGCCTACTGGCCCCGTCGGATTCGGAATGGGGCGAGATTTTTGCACAGCGCCGCCTCCAAAGCCGTGGACAGGCCGCGGGGCAGAAAGTCAGCACTCAAAAATAAGCCCTCAAGGTCCCGTCCCCAAGTTCGTCCGCTGCAGTAAAATAAAAACTGGGGTGCGTGGCTATGTACTCGGGGAGGGCTGGCCAACTTCGTCCGCCGGACTCGGAATTGACGAGATTTTTACAGCTCCGTGTGGTGCGGAGGCCAGGCTGCGAAGACATGCGCCCAAAACAAGCCCTCGAAGGTCCTGTCCCCAAGTTCACTCCGCCGCAAAAAACAAATTAGGCTATAGCCTTGGGGAGGGGGGCTGGCCCACTTCACCTCCGCCTCAGACTTTGGAATGGGGCGAGACTTTGCGAGTGCCCTTCCCAGCCAAAAAATAGGCCGCAGGCACAGCCGCCACCCCCAAAAAATAAGCCCACAAAGACATGGGAATGAATAAGTGCATACCAAACTG